>JASDQU010683967.1:93360-105865 GCA_032191745.1 Picea mariana | reverse complement strand
GATGATGTTCTCAAGAGACTGCTTGGCTTGCTCCTTTCAATTTTTCCCCCATCCAGATAGATGAGTACCTCTTTTTGATTTAATGAGATCAAGGAGGATAACACATGCTCAATATAACTCACCTTCAATAAGCTCCTCTTCCTTTGTTTAACGAACTGGAAGAAGTAAGGGTTCGGTCCCATGTGGGCTTGTCGATGTGTGCTTTAACGAGTCCAAAGATAGAAAACTCGAAGGTTTTTCGGGATTATAGAGTTTGGAAAAAAACTTGAAAGAGAACTCTCTCAGTTCCTTTTTCGTACAGTTGTCTAATGAAACCGAGAAAGGGGTAAACTATCTCTCGAAAGATGCCCTTTCTGACCTTTTAACGAGTGTGAAAGGAAGCAAGGTCACTCGAAAATCTTTTCATATTTATAGAGTCTGAAAAGGGTTTAAAGTAGACTCCAGGGGGGTTCCTTTTTCGTGTGTTTGTGTATCCGTACGGGTCCAAAAAAGAGATAAAATTTTACCCGGTTACATTCTCATATTATCGAGCTCGAGAATGAACTAAGACTATGCTCATAAATGCAACAAGGTGAATAATCCATCATAACTGCCAGGAAACCTGTGATGCCAAAACTACAAACCAGGGTTTAGTAAAGCCATTATGTCATTAGAGAAACCCAAAAATGACTATACCTTATAAAAAATGAAAATTTATAAATAACAATTCATTGAAGCTTCATTTACCATTTCATTTTGCACAAGGATTTTGGAGTAGTGGAGAATCTCATTTTGAAGTGGATATTGTTTTGCTCGCTGCCGGAGCTATGGTTCACCATTTTTCTTGCCGTTCGGACCAGGTAGGTGTCCATCTCATATTCTTTCAAACACATGGTTTCACATTCATTTCAATAGCATCATTTAATTAAAACGTGAAGCCCTAAGTTGCCCCAAATAGAACCAAATCAGCCTCTTTTGAAAATTAATGGAAAAGGGGAATTCTTTTACAAAAAACATTTTAGAAAAGGATGGCTAAGATGTCAATGACCCCATAGTCAATTAGATAGGTCGTTTTTGGTAAAAGAGCCCATAAAATATCTTCCCATGTGCCCACGCAGCCCCCAAAGTCGTTTTGATCTTCTAAAACATTTTCATTGTTATTTGATGAATGTTAAATGGCTAGGGAGGGCGTGGTAGTTATAAAAGATCGCGTTGTCATTTTTAAATGATGTGGGAAACTCATTTCGTGTTTTAAATTGCTTTTAAAAATTGCCGAAATTGCCAAAACGTGGAAATAATGGATTTCTTGATTTTTTGTTTTGTAGATAACTTCGGCGACCATGATCGAGTGGAAAGAAAGGGAACATTGGATGGATGAATCAGCCGCCTTGTGGAGTCCTCGTACATGAGCCGCTTTGCGAGCTTGTGGTTTGCTCAAATTTTTCAAGTTGCAAAAAATGAAGAGAGAGATTTTATTGCTCGAGCATATGATTGGCCTCTGGGATGTTGCAGAGCAAGGATTCTGAATCGGCACACAACTTTTAACCATTGAGTTAGAATATGTGTACTTTTTAACTGGCCTCTTGAAAAGAGGGGTCCCCATATCGTTCTCCAGGCAGAGGGCGCTACCTGAACAAGTGGACGTGTATATGGCACGCCACTGCATCCCAGGAGAAAGGCTGGTAGGGGTTAGAATCCCTATCAAGGATATTCGAGAACTGCCCCTCTGGTCTATACTGTTTGCTATCACGAGCATGACAGGCAGTACTAGCGCTCATCTGGCATCACGATCACAGGTGGCTTACGGTGTTCAGTGTTTGGAACCAACACTGTTCAACTGGAGTGCAGGGTTCCTTCGAAATGTGAAGGAACAGATTTCACGGTGTAGGACTGGACAGAAGCAGTTTGGTTATGGCTCATATTTGGTCTCATTTTTCCTAGAGTGCATCCCTCAGATGCAGCCCCAGATGGCACTGGCGGTGCGACCAGTGGATGAACCAAGGATGGAGAGGTGGACTAGTCTGTCTCCAAGGCTAGTGTCGAAGTCAGATTTCCATTTCACTGGTGATTTCTTTGCCCGACTGAGACGACAATATATCTGGATAGAGGACTTCCCTTATGCTGAGGTAGATTTCCGCGGGAGCATGGATTTTATTTTTCCCGCGGGGGAAGACTGGGATGTGTCAGGTAAGAGACCAAGCCATACCTTGTCTAGTTTTTGTTTTTAAAGTTTTTGATGTATATATATATATTTTTGGGTATGTAGAAGAGTTTTAATAGATGTATTGTTTCCAACATGCAGACAAGGGAGCAGTGCGTTTGGATGATGTACCGGTACCAGGACGTCATGAGGGTGTCTCGACTGCAGTAGATCCGACAGTACCAGTGATGGGTCTCCGGGAGGTTGAGAGAAACCTCCAAGGCCTTATGATGGGCATTCCTCCTTTGCGGAGGGGAGAAGTTCCTTTACATCTGCAGAGGCACACTGTGGGAGTACCGGAGAATATTAATTCTCTATTGAGGCACGTAGTGCGTGCGGTGGTGTGTTACTCGCAGCACAATGTAGTGCGGGGAGATTAGAGTCTCTCCGGTGATCATATTTTTGTATGCCTTGTCAAGTGACATTGTGTGGGTGGAAAGACCCAATATTTTGCTCTTCTACATACTTTTTGATGTAATACAAACATTTTCGTCACGCCATATATATATATACAGTTTCAAGTTTTTACAATGCCAATGATTTGTACATGATGATGTCTGTGATGTGTTTTAATTTACATGTAATGTACAATTTTTCTTTCCTTAAATCTTATATGTGGGCAAGATACTGATCCATGATATAATTAGCTAATGAATCCAAAACACTATTAAGTTCTCTTGGAATGTGTCTATATTCAATGTAATCGAACATTTGTTGAAGACGACAAACTTGTAAGTGTAGACGTAGCAGGATAGGACTACGGATAGCGTAGATACGGTTGAGTTGGTAAACCACGAGTTGGGAGTCTAAGTACACAATGATACGAGAGATACCTAGGGAGGAGGCTTGGGTCAACAGTCTGATGACAACGTGATATTCTGCCATATTGTTGGTTGCTGGTCCTAAGCAAATGCCTCCTGAACTCACCACCTCGTCAAACTGGTAAATAACCCATGCTGCCGAAGCAATGTTTCGGGTATGTCGGCTAGCACCATCCACAAACCTGAAAAAGATAGGAAAGGAAGATGTCATCTGCGCATGAAAACACAGGCACAGTCATGAGTGGAAACGATAAAGACTCGAGCACGCGAAAGAAATAGACACACCAAACTAAAATACAATAATGTACAAAGTACAGATGCTAGGTGATCTAGGAATAGTACTTTTTAAGGTAAAGCCTATTTCAGGGCTCTCCCAGGGAAATCCCATCATGGTCAACTAATTCGTAGGCACCTCTATGTAGGACACGTTTCACGATGTAAGGACCGTGCCACATAGGACTAAGTCTCCTTCTGCAAAAGTCCGAGGGTGGACAGATTTGTCATATTGACTCTTAATTCGTTTCTGATGTGCCTCATTGGCGAGAGCAGCATCGTGACGTGTTTCATCCAATTTGGATAGATACAAGAATCATTCTTCTTCAGCAGAAGTATGGGGCAGGAGTTCGATTTTTAGTTTGAGTGATGGAATCTCACACTCGATTGGTAGGATGGCTTCAATGCCATAGACCAACTGGAAAGGAGTTAATCTAGTTGAAGTTTTCACAGAAGTGCGATAGGCCCAGAGAGCAGAGAACAGTTGTAAATGCCATGATGTCTTGTTTTCCCCTACCATGCATTGGATCATAGTTTTTAGGACTTTGTTGATAGCCTCAACTTGTCCGTTCACTTGAGGGTAGTAGGGGGATGAGTTTTCATGGAGAAAACCCAATTTGACATGTAACTCGCTCATCATCTGGTTTTTGAAGTGTGCACCATGGTCAGTGACAATGGCACGTGGTACACCAAAATGAGTTATGATATGGTTGAAAAGGAATAGAGCTGCAGTATGGCCATCATTCAGAAAGGTAGGCATAGCCTCAACCCATTTGGTGAAATAGTCGACGACGACGATGATGTAACCATGCCCCTCGGCTGAGGTAGGATTACACTGCATGAAATCGATGTCCCATTTGGAAAAGGGGCCGATGGAGATAATAGGGTGCAGTGCAGTAGGGTGGGTGCGTGCCTTCTTGTTAAAGAGTTGGCAGGGTGGGCATTTTTTGACAGCCTCGATGCAATCTTTGAAAATCGAGGGCCAAAAGTAGCCAGCACGTAAGATTTTTTGGGCTGTGGCCATCCCGAAAAGGTGACCGCCACAGGTGCCAAGGTGACAATAGTTCAAAACGAATTCATCCTCCTTGTGAATTAGACATCGCCGAAGGATGGTGTCAATACCCCGGTGATACAAGGTGTCGCCAATGATGATATAATGGTGAGAGTGGTGATGAATGTGTCGATGCTCTTCGTGAGAGATGTTGGGATGAAAACGTTGGGTTTGAAGGTAGAGGAGAATGTCTCCGTACCAAGGATCAGAAGTGATGATGAGGAAGAGAGATTCATCGGGGAGAGAATCTCTAGGTTCAATGTTTTCATCGACACGAGGGAGATGGCAGATGAGCTCGACAAACACCAAGGATTTTTTGTCTTTGTCCTTCGTAAACTCAAGATCGAATTCTTGAAGAATGATGATCCACTTTGAATATTTTCCCCCAAGTACTTGACGTGTCAAGATGTGGTACATAGGGTTAGAGTCTACGATTACCGTGGTGGTGCGTAGTAAGATGTAGTGGCGGAACCTTTGGACAGCGATGACGGCTGCCAGAGCCATTTTCTCAACATGCAAATATCTGAGTTTGGGTCCAGATAAACTCTTGATCAGATAATAAATCACATGTTTTTCGCCGTTGGGGTCTTCTTGAACTAGTACCATCGCAATGGTGGAAGTAGAAGCGACCAAGTAAAGGATATAATCCTTTGTATATTCGGGGGGATGTAACAAAGGAGCGTGGGTCAAATCGTGCTTGAGAGCGTCGAATGACTGTTGGGAAGTTGCATCCCAGATGAAAGGGATGTTCTTTTGCAGTAAACGCATAAATCCTTTAGTGATCTCGGCATAGTTGCAGATGAAATGGCGAAGAAAGTTTGCTTTGCCTTGCAAACTTTGGAGTTGGGTTAAATTGGTGGGTGGGGTTAAGGCTAAGATGGCCTTAATATTTAAGGGATCCACCCTGATCCCATCTTTGGAGACAATGAAACCAAGGAGTCGACCAGATTCAATAGCGAAAATGCATTTGTGTGGCCTCAAACGAATACAGTAGAACCTACATCGAAGAAAAATCGCCCGTAAATGATCAATGTGATCGGATCGATTTAGCGAATGGGTGGGTAAGTCATCGAGGTACGGTTCTACGATATGTTTGATGTCGTGGAAAGCGTACGACATGGATCGCTGGAAAGTAGCACCAATATTTTTAAGACCAAAAGGTAGCTTTCGGTAGGCGAAAGTACCCCAAGGGTAGATGAAGGTTGTCTTGTGTTGATCAACAAGAAAGATTTCAATCTGGTTATATCCAGAAAAACCATCCATGAAAGGGAAGATTACGCTCCCTGCGCAATTATAGATGATTTGATCAATGAAGGGCATAGGGTAGTTTTCCTTGGGACAAGCTTTGTTGAGATCTCGACAGTCAATGCAAACACGGATGGTCCCTTGTTTCTTGGCAACCAGAACAAGGTTGGAGACCCATTCGGTCAAAGGGACGGGATAGATGAAGCCAAATTTTAGAAGTTTTTCAACTTCTGACTTTATAGCTACGATTTTCTTGGGATGACCCAGGTGAAGTTTCTGTCGAACCGGTTTTGCATCAGGGTAAGTTTTTATTTCGTGTACGATGATTGAAGGGTCGATCCCTGGCATTTCCTCGTAGCTCCATTCGAAGACATCACATAATTATTTAAACAAAGCGGTGTAAGAGACCACTTCGTCGGGTGTGCAATTAGCACCAAGGTTAATGTTTTCCACGACACCTGCTTTGATCGAAATGTCGATCACGATCGCAGTGGAGATGTTACTCATGTTCCCCTCAGAGAGAGTATCTTGTGTGAGGATAGGATATTATGGAGCATCGGTAACATCGGGGGGGGGAGACAGAGTGTATGTCTCGGTGAATTTATTCCAACGGTGGAAGAAAAGAGGATCAATGATGGTTATCATCCCAAGGTAAGTCGTCGATGCTAAGCATTTCCATAATCGATTCGTCAGAAGGGAAAATGTGGGAAATGTAATCGATGACAGATGATAGGGAATCCAACTATGAGGGCATCGAAAAGGCATCGGGTGTTGATGAATGCAAATTGTTGGAAGAGGGAGAGGCAGATTGGATAGCTACGTATGCAGCCTCGGCTGGGCTGAGTGGCATAGTGTCACTAAGCACATCGAATTCCAAAGGACTAGGTACAATCCAAGGGTCAGATGATTCCAAGGATTGATAAGGCATAGTCAAGACCATATTGACAACGACAATATAGTGTGCAGTAGGTGGAAGTGGTGTAGGGAAAGTACCCATAAGGCTAGAATCTTTCAATAAGCCAACACCAACGCTTTCATACGTAATTGCGTGGTCTCCCAAA
Source organism: Picea mariana (assembly GCA_032191745.1). Lineage (NCBI taxonomy): Eukaryota > Viridiplantae > Streptophyta > Pinopsida > Pinales > Pinaceae > Picea > Picea mariana. The sequence goes on along the minus strand of JASDQU010683967.1, from coordinate 99,235 downwards.
AAAGGAATGTTGTTGGTGGCAGGGATGCGAGCGTTGGGTGTATAGAAATCAAGATGATCGACGGTGACAATTTTTCCTTGATGGGGGAATTGTACACATCGGAACATCGACGAGGTGACGACAGACATAGCATAGAACCAACTTCTTCCGAGTAATAGGTTGTAATCGAGGGGAGCATCGACCACCTCGACGTCAACGGTAATAGTTTTGCCACCCAATTGAACGACTAAGGATTGTAATAATCCGTGAGGATGAAAACCTTGTCCATTGAAAGCGCGTAACATCGTAGGGGATTTGTTAAGGGTGGGTGATTTCAAGCCTTTCCAATAGGATAGAGACGTGACACAGTTAGAGGCTCCCTTATCCAAGATAGTTCGGTGGATTTGTTGATTATGAACAACAACATCGATTTGGAAAGCTAGCTAGTGGGAGAGTCGTGGTTGATGGTCATCTTGATTAAACGTGAGGTTGTTTGATGACTCGGGATCAAAAGCACCAATAGCGGCTAAGAGNTGGGCAGCCCGTGAGTTAGGATTGAAAGTGGATTTATGGATGGTGCTCTTAGGAGGGTGTAAGACAGAGTCAAAAGAAGGTTTCTCGATCTGGAGTGGCCCGGATGGAGGGATAACAGATGGAGGATTAGCAGAGGATGGCAACGGGTCTAGCAGAGAACCATTAGCAATCTTCGACTTATCAAGTTAAAATGGCGTGTCATATGTCGCAGAGTGAGTGGTTAGATTAAACCCATTAAACATGTAACTGTGGGCGCTTGTCGAGGCCTCATCATGGGGTTGGTTGGACTTGCCCCCCGGCATGGGGGTTTGTGCAACCAAAGATTGCTGCTGTGGAAAAGGCTGAGTGAGCACAGTGGGTTGTGAATTTCCCGTGAAAATTTTGGCCACTTCATCGCGATGTGGGAAGTCTCGAGTGTAGTGATCGTCTCCACAAATGAGACATGGGAATTTTGGTTTTCGTTGTGGTTTTTTTCCAGCAGCAGGGGTTTGTGGTTGGGTTTTGGGTTGTTCATTGTTATTGTTTTTCTTTGGTTTATTTCTTGCTTTGTTTTTTCCCCCAGGTTGTTGTGAAGGGGTTGATTGGACCGCATTCACATCAGAGACCTGAGTTTGAGGGGGGGTAGAAGAGGGTGCAGTCAGACTGGGAGAAGCCGTCGAAGCAGGCCGCTGAATCGTTCTAGTCAACTGGGTCGTAGATTGGGTTTTGACAGAGCCGATAACTCCATCCGCGTGGGACACAGACGATGGTTTGGATGGATCGTTAGTGGCACTGGTAGCATTCGATATCAACTCATACAAAGTACCGGATTATGAATAGACTAAGTCTAAGTACTGAGCTTGGGAAATGGCTTCTTCCTCGGTGACTACGCCACCCATGGAAACATCATGAGCGATCTGGGGTAAAAATGATTTTGTGAACCATTCTACTAACAATTGGTCAGGGATGACCTCTTTGATTAGCCTTCGTCGTCGTCTCCATTCATGGATGTGATCGGAGATATGTATGGAAGTTGTCTGACGAAGGGAGGTTAATAGTTCAGTACCCATCTCGTATTGAATGGGCAGCTGGAAGTGTGTGAGGAAGGACATGGCGAGGGAGTTGAAATCGTGAAAAGATGCCCATGGTAGTTCAATATACCATTTCGCTACGGAACCCGTAAGTGTTCGTTGGAAAAGATGTAAATGAATAGAATCTTCCATGAGGGAGTTGGATGAACACCACAAATGGGACGTCATCACGTGGTTGTTTGGGTCTTCTCTGGACTTTCCGTCAAATTTTGGGATGTCAGAAGGAGGTTTAGTTGGAATAGCTGGCCAAAACGGAGAATGATAAATAGGATAATTCGTTAACCGAGACAATTCTGGAAGATCCAGGGTAGCCAGAAAAGGTAGTTGTCGGTTAATCTGTGGGTAATGTTGGTGTGGCAGAGGGAAACCAGTGGGGCCCATTACTGGGTTATGTGGATAATTATAACTAGTGGGCCCTCTCATGTGAGGTTGGTTTTGACCAGAGTACATAGGATTTGTGGTGTTTTGAGAAGTATGTGTGAGCAGAGGATAACCGGATGGGTTTTGCGGGTTGTAGGTTGGGTTTGGAATTTGTCCATAAGGGGGTTGCAGCGGAGTCTGAGAATTTTGTCCTGCCGAGAACCGTGGGTTTCCTGGAAAAAGGATGTTCCACGGATTAGGTGCGGCAGACACATTTTGTCCGTGTGGTTGATGGTAGACTCCGGATTTAGGTTGCCCCCCAGCATGAGGGTGCCCCCCGGATGGAATTTGTCCTTCGATGGGAGAATGCCCCCCATCTTGAGGTAGAGTTACCGAAATTTGAGAACCAGATGTAACAGACGGACCAGTTCCGCCGAGCGGATTAGGACCACCTAGACCGATCCCTCCGGGTTGTTGGATAGGTATGGAAATTCTCGGTATGACTTGGGTAGTAGTAGCTTGGGTAGTGGAGGCAGTGGAAGCATTCAGTGCCCTGAATCCAAAAGGGAGTGTAGGTCTTGGTGTTATAGGTGTGCCAATCGCATCTTGATTGACTACCGCATTACCGGCGGGAATAGTTGGAATGTGAGGACCATCATAGAATGAGCCGTCTGGAGGGGAAGAGTAGACCTTGGGCCAACAAATGGTATGTTCGTACCAACGGGCGGTGTGGATGTAAAAGTGGTGGTACCGGTAAAATGATTTAGGGGTACAGTGTAGGAAAAAGGTACGTCGACACCTTCTCTAGTTCCATAAAGATCTCTCACCAGGCTTGGCGGACTCCGAACAATGTCTGCGGTCCAAAAAGGGTCATCGATTAAAGGGTTTTGATGAGACCTAGCCGAAATTTCAGAAGGATTGACAACAACAAATTCACCAGTGGAATTCAGATGGAGGATACATTGTTCATATCCCTTCGGAATATGGTAAGCTTCTGGAGATTCTGAAACAATTAGAAAATTCTCCAAAGGAGTGGGAACTTCTTCCTGGGAAGTTGTAGTGTTTTGAAACTCGCTCTGTTGAGGAGATTCCTCCGTAGAATGAGGGGGTAAAGGGGTGTTTCCTTCCATATTTTCTGGAGGAAGTCCCTGTAGCCTCCGCGAATGGCGTGGAGGTTCGATGTTGGCAGAAAAGAGTCGGCGAAAGAAATCTATGGCCAACTACCGAAAAGAAACAACATACGCTAATAGAAATCTAAGAATCACAACCAAGAAAACATGGCCTTCTTTTGATGACCGTACTAGTTGGTGATGAAATCCAACGTTGCGTGATCAAGTCCAGAAGGGGCGGGGATAGGGTGGAACAGTTACAATGGCGACCTGCTTAACAGACTTACGCCTTGGTGCAAGCTTCCATGCAGTAATTATGGATTTGCCCTCGAAGGAGCCCGAGTGAGTTTGACCAATGTCTACTCCAGGTACAGTGAGACTTCCTGTCACTGTCACCTTGTGTAAGACCCTAAAGATTATGGCCACTAAGGTTACCAATTCGCAGTCAGCCCCTGGGTGGGAACAGTCGACAGTCCGATCAGAACGTACGGGCAGGGTATCGAGCCCGAAATCAACTAAAAAGCTTCCACGCAGTAATTATGGATTTACCTTGAAGTGACCCCCATAATATGATTTGACCACCACAATCAGTTAAACCATGGAGGGTTAGTCCCCGTAGCTCACCCGAATGCGACCTCGTGCGTAACCCCTGTGTGAGAGGGGGATCCCAGGCAGACTTATACAATGATTGGATTTGACTCTCCCTAACTCAAGATGCTATTGTTTATTTTGAAAAACTTTGGAGAGTTATGCTCTAAGCCTAATCCAAAGTACTAAGCCTATTCTACTGTTGGTGGAGGATCCTAGAAAAGAAAATTTTCTAAATAAATTTTAATTAGCGTTCATTTTAGAGCTGTTCTTTACTCAAAAGGGGTGCATGGAAGTGAAACGAATGGAATTATGACTCAGTCCCAACAATGCATGAGAGATGATAAGCATTCATTTCTTTTCGATGAACATCTATCTGAGGGAGAGAGAGAGTTATTTTCACTAACAAGCACGGATAAGGAATGTCCTCAAACAATTTCTCAATCAAATCCTGATGTGATGCTAAATTTTTTTAGATTCCTTCTAACATGCACAATCAATCATGAAGATGCTTTTCTTGTTTGCATATGAATAATGATTAATTCAAAACAAGGCTCGTCTTGCTAATTATCTTCTCGGATAAATTAAAATCAGACCAACACAAGCAAGAATCATACAAACAATACACCCTCTCGTTGAAATCAAAACAAAAAAGTGAAAGAAATGAAGCAATCAAAGAGAAATCAAACTTCACACCCAAAAGAAAAAGTCGAAGAACAATGATCTTTAACTAAAATCAAAATGAAAGGATCTGTAGGCCTTTGATGACCTTCACCAGAGTTTTTCGTTCAGTTGATGAGGAGAGAAAGACGATGCATGGGTTTCAAACTCCAAATGGTAGAAAAACTCAACAACAATTGTGAAGAAAGTTACGAAATCCAAATAGCAAGATGTTTGTTCTTCAAGCAAAAGACAGATATCCAAGCTAGAAAGAAGAAGGATTGGCTCACAAGGTGACCCAGCACGAGAGACACAGAGAAAAACCCTGAAAAAAGCAATTTTGGAAGGTTTATTGGCCAAAGGAGGGCTGGCGCTCTGTTGCCAAAGGAAAGGAGCATTATAGCGCTCAGTGTAAGGATATTAGGGAGCGCTGGCGCTATGTTAACACTAGGACAGGGGCGCCAAGTTCAAAAAATCCCAAAAATGTCAAACAATTCCAAAAAATGCAATTCAAACTCGACAACTATGTTGAGTATGATGGGGTAGGGAGCCAATCAGCTCATGAAACGAATCAAAAGAGGAGTGAACCAGGTTTGAAATAGTCAAGGGTTAGAACAAGGTCAATGAGGAGAAATAGAAACAAGAAATTTCGATTTGAGGCTACCTCCCCAGTGGAGTTGCCAGTTTCTGTTGTAGGGAAATCTCCCTGCGGACAGGTAGATCACCTCTAAGAGATTAACCCTGACTCTAAGACAGAAAATGCTTAATGTGGACACTGACTTCCTTTCAAATCTATCTAAACTAACACATGAGACGGAAGGAGAACAAAAGTACCTCTTTATCGATGTTTGTCCTTGCACGCTCTGAGTTGCGCTCCTACCCTTTGCTCCTCGCTAAGTTATGTGGACAAACAATATACAACCACTTCCTACTCTATTGATGTTAGCTTGAAAACATATATATCTATCAATGATAAGTTCATGTAACATTAGACACAAACTAGAAAGAAACAGGCCAAGCGTGTCATATTAATGAGAATAACGACAACAGTACTTACAATCGTAGATGCGAATGCAACAGCTTCGTCAAGTCCTCTTCGTCTAACCCTTGCTCGAAAGATCCACAGCTTGGATAACATCAGCTTCACTGATCACTCTCCTTTGGCTGACTGTGTTTTTCCTATGAGATCATAGGTTTCATGCTAGAAATTCCTCCCCCCTTTCCACCATCATAGAGCTTGCTTATATAGGTTAAGAGGAGCTTAACCTCTTGAGTTATATTTAGAACAAGTTGGGGAACCTCTTCCTTAGATCAGGGATCTCCTGATGAAACCAAGAATTCAAATGCAACTACCTTCTAATCTTGAAAGATCCTCTCCTTATTCTCCTCAATGGGCCAACTACTGCCCCAGATTAGGTAGCGCTCCTGCAAAAGGGGTATCAGAGCGTTGTAGCGCTCCCTGAGAAACTTAAGGGAAGCGCCAATGCTCCAAAAGTGAGTGACACTCCCTCAGAAGGGCAGGCGACCGTTATAACGCTCCTTGGAGCCTTGTAGGGGGGTGCTAGCACTCCTAAG
>JASDQU010683967.1:73153-92906 GCA_032191745.1 Picea mariana | reverse complement strand
CTGATATAGGGGAGCGCTCCCCCTCAGAACCTTTGTTTCAGAGCTCTTTTCAGGTGTCAAGAGTCCTTTGACTTCAGTTAACCAGTTCTCCTTCTCCAAACCAAGTACATGAGATATTTTAAGTGCCTCCTTAGTGTCGTCATTATGGCAGTATGCTTGAATGATGTCTTCGACACTTGTGAACAACTTGCAACACTTGTGAAAGTTGCAAGGAAGATGCAACACTCATGACAATTGAGAGGAATATGCGACACTTATCCAATTGAGTAATTTTGACATGTAACAGAGACTTCTTAGGTCCCTGTTATGACTGTTAAGTTCCTACAGAGTGATAGGAAGAAACTTTATTGGTGACTTTTTTTGGGGGAAATCCTTTCTTGTAATTTTTCTCATTTGTTGTCCTTGCTTACTGGTCTGGGTAGTTTCTTCTTGGTACCCTACTTGGCTTGTCTCCTTTTGCTTGCAGTAGGTTCTGCCTATGAAGTAGTTATTCAATCCTTGCAATTTCTTTTCATTATATTGAAAATACAAAAATATTTTTTTTCTTGCAGTTTACTTAAAACATTTTCACTTTTGGATACTATTGCATTAGTTTTAGCATATTAAGAAAGATTTCATTTCACTGAAATTGTAGAGATTGCATCTTCAAAACAAAATTTAGAAGCATACCATCTCATTGAAAATCAAGACTAGTAATTAGCAATGTTTTTATATTTGCTTCTTTTTATATATGTTGAGTCATAATACCATCAATGTCACTAACACACCTCTTGAGTAAGAAGAATCCATTAAAATTAACGATGAATAATTAAAATTGATTAGAAACGATTTTATTTTTTAGGGTACACAAACAAGTGTGGGAGCTAGAGCCTTGGAATAGGATTTTGCATGTAAACTTCTTCGAGGCTATAAAAATTAATGTATGTGTCTGACCAGGGAGTGGTGAAACCCATTATGTAATTGGTGATTTTAGGAGGCTCCTCTCACACCGGAGTTAAGCACGAGGTTGCACAAAGTTCATTGAAGAGATAGCCCTTTAGTACCTTCCTAGCGTCAGATATATTTTTGGGGTTCTATTTGTATCTAGAGGTCTTGAAAATTCCTTTACCTCCTTGAGAGGTGGTGCTTTTGAGATTTTAGGCTTTTCTACCCTGCCCATATGGTGGACCAGACTTGCGACTGCACATCTGCACATTGTTTATATCATGGTTAATCTATTTTCTTGACCTATGTATCCGCATAGGTTGCTTTCACGTGTTATTCTATAGGTACCATGAGTCAGATAGGGATCATACAACACACAGACTTTATGGAGGATTTCCTCTCCGTAGGGATCTAACTGAATACACTATGAATCCTACGAGGTTCCTTATAAATGATTCTGACAACTCCACTCTATTGTTGTAAAGTCTCAAGCCCCTCCTGGGCAAGGCATACCTAATTTAGTTCGGTAGGTCCCTTTCAATGATCATATCTTGTTTGAGTGAATTGGCCTTTAGCTTTATTTAGGAGTGTTCTCTCTAATTATTAGTTGACCTTATGATTTTGTATTGTATCTCAGGTTCTAAATTATCATGGATCAAGAAAATCCTTCTCATCAGTCTCTTCATATTTTGAATTAACCACCACATCTTGATCCTTTACCAAAGTCGCCTATTAAAAGACATCAAGTTAATAAGCGTGGTACATATATCTCCACCTCCTAGGCTCATGATCGTCCTACCATGAGTACTAAGTCAGATATGAATGTATCGAGAAGACATTTGAATCCTATATCCTCTATGATTATTGTGGTTCCCTCGACTCCCTTGTCATCAAGGGTGTGGATGCTAGAGGATCCCTCATCTAATGCTACCCAACCCATGGTATCTTATTAACCCATGGAAATGAATCCTTTTGTGTTCCCGTATGGTATTTCGAATCATAGTACTCATTCAATACCTTCAACCTATAATCCTTTCTCATATGGTTTGCCAGACATGACTTCACACTTCTCATCCTCCATTTCAACATCTCATGTGAATCCTAGTTTTGGGTCTGGGGGCATGACGCCTCCTTATACTCCTTTTTCATTTGGTGGGGACCATATCCCTCAACCAAATCATATGGTAGGAGGTTGGAATCCCCCTTCCTTTGGACCCAATCCTAGTCTCACTTTTCTAGGATGGAGTGCTCAAATGGGAAGTCCTTCTACTTCTTACATTCCATCCACCATTCCTTCTTCCAAAACATCAATTCCTACAAACGATTTTCTCATGGTGAAACTCCCTATGTCCTGTAGTTTTTCATACAAAGGGAGTCAGTTTTATAGTATGGGAAATCCCCTACATGGAGTTACTTCGTCTAGGGGAAACATAATGCTCATATAGGTAATCCTTATAATGTCATTTTCTTTTCGCAAGCGGATTCTTCAGTAATGATTCCATTACAACCTTTTATGAATTAGTTGGGAGGAGGATACTATCCTACCGACTAGGGCCATGGTGTATACCTGAACCCTGGTTGGCCCACAATCTCTCAAAACTAGTCTTTCCTAGGAACATGGGCCCATACGCTACACCCTCGACTCCGTTTTCTATCCACTTTAAATCTTCCAGACTTGTAAAAATTAATGAATGAGCCTATGTGTCACAATCCTTCATGGCCCCCCATCCCCACCAATATTCCTTTTGACATTCCAAAGTTTGAAGGAAATACTTGTGAGGACTCAGGTGATCATGTGACTACCTTTCACCGATGGTRCTCATCTAACTCCCTTAATGAAAATTCTATTCATTTGAGGATATTTCAATGCACCTTTAAGGGGGTCACCGTGAAGTGGTACATCGAGCTACCTRGGGGAACCTACGTAACTTTCAGTCAGATGGTCTTGGTTTTTCTCAATCACTTCTAATTGTCGGTTCATTATGATGCCGTCATAGAAATTTTATCAACTCTCCATCAAAATAAATCCACCCACATCTCCAATCATATCCAAGAGTGGCATATACAGAAGAGTTTGATTAAAKCCTACATTCCTCCATAGTTTCCGTATGAATGGTTCCTCAAGTCTTTATTGCCTTACATTTCGAAGGATGTTTCTACATCCAGAGTGACATATGAGGAAGAAGCCATCTTCAAAGCCCAGCAATTGGACCTTATATATGMTGAATATGGGATGCTTTAAGAAATTATCCCTGATGTGTCACTGTCAAATTACGATCCTAGAAAAAATTTCGGCCCTTATGTTGACGACATCACAGGCTCCACAAATTCTAAGACAACAAATTTGGTGATGAACTAGTTGAAATATTTATCTCTTAGCCAATATGTAGTAGGACAAGATACAACTTTGTTCTCCACCACCCCATCAGTGGATGTGCATTATGTACAGTCATCGTCGAACCCAAACAGTAGACAACAACCTGAAGGGAGCAAGAGGAATAGACGAGGTAATAATCATAAGGGTGGGAAGAATAATAAAAATAATAAATCCAAGAACGAAAATAATAATGATAAATCGAATAATAATGCTGGTGAGGGAAAGAAAGAAAAGAGGAAGGTGAAGTTTCCCTGTAATCTTTGTAAATATTATCACCTTACCCACTTGTGCCCCAAAATTGAGGAATCCTTGAGGCTCATAGCCCAGCCGCACACTGTGCTGACTAACCCATTTCCACATAACAAAAATATGACCTCAGGGACCTCTAACACCATAAATGCGTCAAGTGGGAGTCAAAACCCTTCGACCCATGATGGTGGCTATTTATTTGTCAATATGATTAAGTATCATGTTGATATAGCCACTTGATCTCACGATTACAATTCTTCACAGACTGTTTTAGGTCTAGAGCCTCCTCCTCCTTTGGAAACAATTTTCCATATTGATAAGTTGGAACCTCCACCTTGTATTCCAAAAGGAGTCCTTAATCTCTCTTCGCACAATTCTAGTGCCAGAGCCACAAAAAATTGATTGATTGTCGAGGATTTGGGCTAAACCCCATGCACGATGTCAGCTTTGGAGGTGCTCCAGATGTTTCCTTCATAGAGGAATGCCTTTCTATCTGCATTAAGATATCTAGGCCCATGTGGCTCAAAGGTTATCAAGTTTGATGTCACGGATGTTAAGCCTGGCTTAACTTACCATGTGGCATTTCAATCCATGTGGAGTATACAAATGTTACCATCAAATGTACTATAATTGATGAAGGTGCTTTGACATCCGTGATGTCTTTGGCATGTTGGAAAACCATTGGATCTCTACCCCTATCTCAATACATGACCATGTTAATTGCATTCGATGGAAATACAGTTGCCCCACAATATCCTTCCCACTTTCCTGGTTTAGTTATGTGGAAATACTATGGAGGTCGAGGTCGAGCTGGTTGATGCACCTCTCAACTACAATATTTTATTAGGGCGTAATTGGACTTACTCTATGACAACCATTGTGTCGTCGTTTTTCCACATTCTATGGTTTCCTCACGAATGAAATATTGTGACGATCGACCAATTGTCCTTTGTGCATCCTAGTCCTTCTACATTGGTGGGGACTATGGTCCCTGTTATTGATAATTCTCAGCAGGAAACTGATAATGTTGGTTTCGGGATGTATTCCTCCTTGATGGGTACTTTTTATTTCGCAACACCAATTTCTTACATTAATGTCATATTTAGTGAGTCTTCATCATCGATGAGGTCCGTTCCTTTCCGTACTTCATATTTCAATGACCCTTGGAATGTACCTTCCCTAACTATGTCATACGAAGGTCATTCACACATTGGGATGGAGATGCCATTGTATACAGTAGAATTTGCTTATCAGGCTATTCAAGAAGCTACTTCTGATCGAGAGAATTCCTCCTCACAAACGAACGAGGTGGATCCTATCTTAGGGACCATATGGGTTGTCCAATCATCTTGTTCATCTAATTTACTTGACGATACTTTAGCCTTGGATGAAGGCATCTTATATGCCATGTATGGTCCTACTAGGCCTTGGGACGATATGCATCATCGATCCTATTTTCTCCTAGAGCTTGTTTGGATTGAATAGGATGAGTTTAGGTCCACCCTGAGTGAGATGGTTGGTCACACTATGGTTCCCTTAGTTACAAATGGTATTTATGCTGAAGGAAACATGGTTAACATTTTTCCTATTCTCACGATTGACATCTCACGAACCCCTCGTAAAATTGAAAACGTATATATTGGTGCAGATTGTTCGCCTAAAGAAATTCAGATTTACACCGATCTCTTCAAATAATTTCATTATTTATTTTCTTGTTCATACGAAGTGATTCTCAAGATCAACTCCAACATTGTTGAACATGAAATTAAAACTTATCCGAATGCTAAACCCACTCGACAAAGTATTAGATATGTAAATCCTAGGAAGGCCCTCGCTATTAAGGCAGAGGTGGAGAAGCTGCTTAATGTTGGCTTTATATACCTAGTTCCCTTGACTTAATGGGTGTCCAACCTCGTTCCCATAGATAAAAAGAAAGGAACCATCCACATATGTATGGATTTTAGGGACCTTGACAAAGCATGTCCTAAAGATAACTTCTCTACTCCTTTTATTGACTAGGTTATTGACGAGTGTGTGGGAAGTGAAGTATTTTCCTTTATGGATGGATTTTCAGGTTATAATCAAATTCAAATCAAACCCAAGGATCAACACAAGATGACGTTTATTTTTCCTTGGGGTACCTTTGCATACTGGAAAATTCCTTTCGGTCTTTGTTATAGAATAATTTCTCCGTGGACATGTGTATTTTCCGTTGGAGTACATACCCCTCTACCAAGACAAAAAAACACAAGTGGACACTAACATCCCTTTGAATTTAGTTTAACTAATCAGAAAGAGAGAGAAGGAGAAAATTTGTGATGCACCTAGTTTCAAGGTTTGTCCTCGTTGCTTCCAATCTGAGCTTGATCTCCAAACTCCTTAGCGCAAATTGATACTTGTGATTCAATATACAACAAAGAGAAACAAATAACTCCAACTCTACAAGATTAGATCAAACAATTTCATCTACAAATATTGAAGGAACAATGAACAAGAACATGCAAGAATACACAAGCTTGAAGGAAATAGGCCAATTATATTAAAATGAGAACCCAAAGGGAATATTTACAAACATGGATGATGATGCAACACTCCTCCAAGATCCCCTCGTCCAACCCTTGCACGATGCTACCAAGATCATAAGTTTGATATCTAAAATCTTCCCCCCTTCTCCATGTAAATCCCTCATTATATGGGATTTGGAAGCTTAACCACCATGGAGAATATCACTCACTATATTCACTAAAATGGGATCTCCAAGATTTTTAGGGAGAAAATATCTCTCAAGGATTTTAGGGAGAAAATATTTCTCAAGGATTTTAAGGAGGAAATATGTTTTAAGATACACCAAATTAGGATTTTGGTTTGAGAAAATATCTCAACTATCCATGAGATTCTCAACCTCTCCTTGAGATTAGGAAAATAAATGTGAGGTGGATTCTCACACTAAATTAATTTCCTTTTTATGAATATTAATAAATAATTCATGTGCATATAACATTTTGACCTTCATATAATATATTTCTCCTCCACATTGACTAGGGATTGTGACAAATGTTCTTTCATGGTGTCAGTTTATGTGATACTTTTATGACACTTGCGACACTTAGGGTGAGGTACTTAAGTGTGGAATTTTGATGTGTAACAAATTTCCCCCTCAAGTCTGAGGTCAAAAGAGAAACTGATGGATGAAACACTTTACAATTATTCAATGGAAGGGTGTGGAGTTGGAGAACCTGGAAGAAGCTGCAAACAACGATCAAACGATATTAATATATATTCAATTTTTGAGGCAGGTATACCTATGATCAGAATATAAGATGACTCAAAGCATGACCGCTGACCAATACACTACGGATCCATGAAAAATACTAACTAAGGATATGGCCACTAGATATACAACGTGGATCCATACCTCCATGACATGAATTTATTGTAGCCATGAAAAATACACAGTGGAACTATGAGATGATAAAACATAGCCACAAATCAATACAATGTGGATCTATGTGACAATATATATATATCAGCATGCTCAAATGATCTCGTTTGTAGCCTAGGAAAAGCAGATAACATAGTGAATGCTTAACCAAGAGTCTTCGTCCCAATCCTTATGTGGTACGAATCTAGCCATGTGAATAGATGATTTGATTTCGAAAATGGTAGAAACCACTTGATTACTTATCATTGAGGTCAATCGTTAACAAGTGCAAGGGAAATCACCAATGATGTCAATGAATCCCAAGGTACCTTAGTACATTCCAATGAATGTGATTAAATGAGCTGAGGTTGAACATTCGTGGAATCATCTGATCATAGGTCAATGATGTAAACCTACTATCAAAATCGAGGAGGCCTTCCATTGAGGCATGCAATTCCCAAGGGACTAGCTGGTTTCTAAGTCTAATTCCCAGATGATGTGTTGAAGTTGACACGAAAAAACTCATCAAAGGAGGGCCTTGATGTATTCTCCATCATCGACACAAAACTAACATAGGAAAGTGATGTAAGATGGTGAATCGAATGAGTATGGACTGACATGGGAAATGGAAAATGGAAATATTGTAGATGGATGGTTTGAAGTGAAAATTCCCTTGAAAATGATTAGGAATGAAAACTGACTTGGAAGCATTGACTCGACGAGAAATAAGAGAAATATTCGACTAGATGAAAAAGTATGGTGACACATGGAATTGGTATGACTCAGAGAAAAGAGCATTACCTAACTGTAATATGAGACACAAACATGTGCCATGTTCAAGGGAGACAATAGCTGCCATAAAGGATTCCCCAAAAATTGACCCACTTCCTTCAATTCCCCCCCACCCAGATAGATGAGTACCTCTTTTTCATTTAATGAGCTCGAGGAGGGTAACACATGCTCAATATAACTCACCTTTGGTAAGTTCCTCTTCTTTTATTTAACGAATTGGAATAATTAAGGGTTCATTCCCATACGGGTCCTTCAATGTGTAGTTTAGCGAGTCTAGAGAAGAAAAAATCGATGGTTTTTCATGTTTAGAGAGTCTGAGAAGAACTTCAAGGAGACTCCATGGTTTTCCTTTTTCGTTTTTTTTAGTCTCCAAGGTTCGAAAAAGTATAAAATGATACGACAGAGAACTCTTCTAATCAAACTTGATTAGAGTGTTACTTTTTCGTAATTAGTCTCGCGAGGCCGAAAAAGAGATAAAATATCACTTAAAAGTCACCCTTTCAAACCTTTCAATGAATGTGAAAGGAAGCAAGATCACTCAACAATATTTTCATGTTTAGAGATTCTGAAAAGATCTTAAAGGAGACTCCAAGGGGTTCCTTTTTTCTATAACATTTACGAGTCTGAAAAAGTGATAAAAGTATACTCGATCACATTCTCATGTATTTACGAGCACAAGAAAGAACAAAGACTAAGCTCATTCTAGAAAAAGTCTACTACGTTACGATGGGAATGACCTTCGAATGACGATCACTCCTAGTAGCATGTCTCTCTAGAGGTATTTTCCCCCTGGCTTCTTTGATAGAAGTTTGTGGTTTTTCTCTAGCATGATGTCGAGAGGATGGAGACCTGCCACCCAAGCATCGTTTCCTCCAATTAATCTTCTTATTTCCTCTTTTAGGTTTCTAGTTACTAATGGAAACATTTTCACTAGACAGAGGAAAAGAAGGTTCAAGTACTCAATCCAGAGTGAGAATTGATTGTAATGGAGGGGGGTCTATTTCATTTTTTAACGAGCTTGACAAAGATAATGAACTATGCTCGTTGAGACTAGGTACTACCAAAGGATGAGATGAATCGAAGGATTTCCATACCTGAGTCAAAATCATGTTTAAGGTGGAAACCTGCGCAGTAGGAGGAGTAGGTAGAGGAAAAACCCCATGAGCAAGGAATCCTTGAGAAGACCTACACCTACACTCTCAAAATTATTCTATCCTAGAAAAGGGACATTATTTGTTGCAATATTGTTGAGATCTGGAGTTGTATACTCAAGTTGGTCAACAATGATAATATTTCCTTGATGGGGAAATTGTAAGATATGAAACACTAAAGATGTGACAATAGTCATTACATAGAACCAAATATGACCAAGTAAAAAATTATAATCTAGGCGCGCGTCAACAATTTCGACATCAACCGAAACAATCTTACCCTTCAAAGTCACAATGAAATATTGCAATATTCCGTGAGGTTGGAAACCATGTCCATCAAATGATTTTTGGGTGGTAGGGGACGTGGTAAGTGTAGAAGAACCAAGGGCTCTCCAACAAGGAAAAGGCATGTCCCAAGTCGAGGCTCCCTCATCTAAAACAGTACGATGTATGTTGTTTCCACCAACCAAAACTTGAATTTGGAATGCTAAGTGGTGGGAGACTTTCTCCTTAAAATAATCCAGGTTAAATGTAATCAGGCTTGACTCCTTAGGATCCTTGGCTCCAATGGATAACAACATGGTTCTACATTGATTTGGAAAGTGCAATAGAAATTTTAGGGTTGACATAGCGCAAGGCGTTTGCGCCAAATATTCAACGATGTTGTAGTTTTGGGCAGCGCGAGCATTTGGATTAAAAGTCACTTTTTGAATTATGCTCTTGGGAAGGCACAATGTTGTGTTGGAAATAGGATTATAAATCTGAAGAGGATTGGAATATGGACGAGTAGAGTTAGAAGGCTGGTCAACAACCTTCCCTTTAGTCTTATCACCTGGAGGAGTGTCATAGGTATTTGCACGAGTTGTGACATTAACCATCTTAAACATGTAAACCTCAGAGGCACTTGTGGAAGCATCCCTATGGTGGGGATGACCTGGGTCGCCTCCTTGAGGAGGGACATGGATTTGTGAAACCAAATGTTTCTGCTAAAGTGGTTGGGAGGTACCTCACAATGAGGGAAATCTTTCATGTAGTGGTCTTCCTCACAAATCATACAAGCAGATTTAGGTTTCCTTGTCAGTTGACTATCAACATACTTAGGATTATCCTTCTCATTAGAAGGTTTCTTGGATTTTACCTTGTTTTTATTCTTACCTCCTAGTTGTGGAGATGAAGTGGATTGGACCACATTCACCTTGGAGGTTTAAGTAGGAGCAAAAATAGTTTTTGTGTTCGGAACAAAACTAGATTCGGGAGAATGTTTTGACGGATCATTCGATGGATGAGGAGCATTAGGGATCATATCGTAAAGTGTGCCAGATTGGGAGTAAACCAAGTCCAAATAATGAACATGGATGATAGACTGCTCCTTAGTAACTATGTTTCCCATAGCAACATCACGGGCGATGGGAGGCAAGAGTGACTTTGTAAACCAATCCTCTAGGAGTTGGTCTACAATTGGAGATTTAATCAACCGTCTCCGTCTTCTCCAGTCATGAATATGATCAGATATGTGGGTAGAAGAGGATTGCCAGAGAGAGGTCAAAATTTTTGTACTAGTCTCGTACCATATAGGAAAATGAAAATGCATCTGGAAATCCATGGAAATAGAGTTAAAGTTGACAAAAGAGTTACATGGAAGTTCAATGTACCATTTCATTGCCACACCCATAAGTGTTCTCTGAAAAATTCTAAGACGAATGGAATCATCCATCAAAGAGTTGGAAGACCACCATAAGTGGAAAGTTATAATATGATTTTTAGGATCCTCCCTAGGTTTTCTATCAAATTTCAAAATGTTGGATGGTAATTTGGTAGGGATGGTGGGCCAAAATGGGGCAGGAAGGATGGGATCATTTTTTAAATGCGATAGATATGGTAGATCTAACGTAGCCAAAAATTGTAGTTGTCGGCTAGGTTGTTGATATTGGTGATAACCATATTATGTAGGAACACCAGTAGGACTGTATCCAGGTTGTGGTGAGGTGACAAAATTAGATGGTCCTCCCATATACGGTGGTTGTCTGGGTTGTCCACCTATGTAAGGTGCTTGTCCTATTTTTCCACCCATGTACCGTGATTGAAAAGATGGAAATCCTACGTATGGCAGTTGACCTATTGGTCCCCCTATGTATGGCAGTGGAATGGACTATTTCATGTGAATCATGAGGTTTACAGATTGATAGGGCATAGTTCCTTGCGAAGGAATGCCTGCCGGATTGGGTTGAATCCACAAATGATTCACAACTCCTGGATATGGATGTACAGGATACAGACCAATGGTAGTAGGGATAAAAGGACTTGCAGGAGTAGTTTTTACCAATGCTTGTTGATTTTTCAACCATGTAGGTTTCCCCCCAACAAAAATTCACCCTACAACTAAAGGTTTCCCCCCAGTTGAAGTTTGGCCTCCCATTGAAGATTGACCTCCAATTTAGGGAGTACTAATTTGATGTATGGGGTACATTTTGAGTAGCTTGTGTAACCATGGTTGTGTGAATGACTTGAATTCCACCAGTTGACCTATGGTACGACCAAGTAAATCACTTGGCATGTGCATGTATGGAAAAAATGAAGCAGGAATATTACCCGACTCATGTGCAAGATGAGATGAATTCATAAGTGGTTGAGTCAGGGTCACCAATGTTTCTGGTAAATAATAAGCACCAACAATATGAACTACTGGAGTTGTGGAAAAATATGAATTCCCAATCCCTTCAGGAAAACCCAAAATCGGTAGGTTCATGCAAAAGGATGGTGTAGTGGTTGAATGATGTGGTAAATAGTAAGAAGAAAATGAATCAACACATCTCGTGGATGGTGGATCAAAGAGTGGGTGGCCAATTGGATCAGTAAAAAAAGGATTCACAAAATATTCCAGGCTTTCTACAAAGTTTGGGATCGATTATTCAACGTGATGGCCACTTCTAGGAGCGACACTCCAAGTTTTAGAAGTGTGATATGCAATCACTTCTTCGTAAAAAATATTATGTTGTGGTTCCTGAGTATCAAGTTCCATGCCTTGTATACTGTGAACATCTGATCCTAAGGTTGACTATGAAAAACAAAGAAACACACTCCTATGAAAAATAAAATAAATCAACCAAGCAATGACAGATTTAAGGATATTTCGAAGACAGGATATCAAGCCGCCAACAAAGAAGTGAGAAGTAGTTACCTCAACCTCCAAATAACAACCCTTCTTGGTGTAAGAAACCCTTTCTTTTGCAGGATCACCCTCCAGGGGTACTGAGAGTGTGATATGATGTTTGCCTTAGGTACTGTGGGAATCCACCAACAATCACCTTTGTAGGTTCCTAGTAAAATCTACTAAGGTTAGCAACTCATAGTCCGCCTCCGGAGGGGTACAGTCGATAGTCGGGACTGAACGTATGGGAAGGATATCAAATTCTAAAGCTCTTCAAGAGAACTGAAGACAAGTGGACAGGTAGGACTCTAGAGGACCCCGAATGGATTCAGAGTTCACGAAGCACCGAGACCAAATGAAACCAGTGATTTCTCAAGAACAATCCCAAATATACGATCTTTCCGCTACGATTGGTTAAGCTTTGGAGGGATAATCTTTGCTGCTCTCTTGCATGAGACCTCATGTTTATCCCTTGTGTGAGAGGGGGTTCCCAGCTATGATTATATGAAAGTTGTATTTATATGATCTTTAGTGTTCTACAATCTCTTTAGTAGTCTTGTAAATTTACTCACTTCACCTAGTCCAAAGACCGTAATCCTAAGCTACTATTGGTGTTCTAAAAATAAAAATTATTCAAGTTGATTTTATTAGCGCCTGGTTGATTTTAATGGATTTTAACTCAAAGGGTTCACAGAGATGAAATTGATGATGTTTAAGAGACTCGACTCCAAAAGAATGCAAAATAATGCTATGCAGTTCTTTCTTTCGATGAATTCTACGTATGGGAAGGATAATAGTTCTATTCTTCTTAACACAAGAAAGCACTCAAAACAATGCAAATTTCAATTTCTGGGATCAATATGATGCCAAAATACCAAGMAAATGTTTTCAAAAACCAAAATGCACATGCAAAACTAGATCTTTTTTCAAACATAAACCAAATAAAACTTCCTAATGAATGCACAATTTATTCATTTGATTRACTATTCAAGGAGATATGCAAAATTTTCGCTTCTTAACTTTCAGATGAAAGAGATCTAAGTTTAAAACAAAGAACTACGAGKAAAAAAAGCAATCAAATGAAGCGCACTCAAAGTGATGAGAAATGAAAGAAAACGAGTAGGGAATAACTTGTTCAATAAAAAACTTAGTGATGCAAAAGAGAAAGAAAACAAACACTCATGAAAATCCTCAAATGATGAGCAACAAGAAACATAAATCAAGCTATGTTTTTATAAGAGTCTTAATCATCCAGAATAGAAGGATGTTTCAAATGAAGACAAGAAGGCTCAATACTAAGAAACCTTCGCAAACCTTAGTTGATGAACAATCCTAAGTAGTCAAGCAATCTGAAAGATTTATGAGACAAAGATCAAATAAATTCAAAAGGAAAAAAGAACCAAGGGATCATGTTAACCCAAGGGGATCAAAATTAAGAGAAAATTTGCAAACTCAAAGGATAAAAAAAAATGAATGATAAATGACCAACTCATATCAAAACAAATTCAAGAGTATTCAAACGTCTTTGAGCAAACGCTCCTCAGGATTAGACTGAGAAAAAGTGAGAAGAAAAGGACAGAAAATCCCAGAAAAGGAGATCAACACTCATGTTTTCAAAGGGAAAGAGTGCTACAATTCTTTGGTATACACTACAGGGGAGCATTGATAATAGATCAATGCATTGGTATACACAGTAGAGGAGCGCTACCCTTCCCAAAAACTAAAAAATAAGGCTTAAAAATCAGAAAATTTTGCAAAAAACTTTGTGAAATATTCGATGAATAAGAGAGAAAGGGAAGTAGATCAGAAAAAAAAAATGTGATCTAAAGGTGGGAAAAATCTCAAACGATCCAAGGAAATACAAGTCACTGTCCTTCCCCAATGGAGTCGCCAATTTTTTTACAGAATAATTTCCCCGTGGACAAGTCAATTTTCCCTTGGAGTACATACCCCTCTACCAAGACAAAAAAACACAAGTGTACACTAACATCCCTTTGGATTTAGTTTAACTAATTAGAAAGAGAGAGAAGAATAAAATGTGTGATGCACCTAGTTTCTAAGTTTGTCCTCGCTGCTTCCAATCCAAGCTTGATCTCCAAACTCCTTAGCGTAACTTGATACCTGCGATGCAATAGACAACAAAGAGAAACAATGAACTCCAACTCTACAATATTATATCAAACAAATTTATCTACAAAGATTGAAGGAACAATAGACAAGAACACACAAGAATACACAAGCTTGAAGGAAATAGGCCAAGTATATTAAAATGAGAATCCAAAGGGAATACTTATAAATATGGATGATGTTTCAACACTCCTCCAAGATCCCCTTGTCCAACCCTTGCACGATGCTACCAAGATCATAAGTTTGATATCCAAAAGCTTACCCCCTTCTCCATGTAAATCCCTTATTATATAGGATTTGGAGGCTTAACCACCATGGTGAAGATCACTCACTAGATCTACTAAAATGGGATCTCCAAGATTTTTAGGGAGAAAATATCTCTCAAGGATTTTAGGGAGAAAGTATCTCTCAAGGATTTTAAGGAGGAAATATCTCTCAAGATCCACCAAATTAGGATTTTGGTTTGAGAAAATATCTCAACCATCCATGAGATTCCCAACCTCTCCTTGAGATTAGGAAACCAAATGTGAGGTGGATTCTCACAGTAAATTAATTTCCTTTTTATGAATACTAATAAATAATTCATGTGCATATAGTATTTTTACCTTCATATAATATATTTCTCCTCCATAATGACTAGGGATTGTGAAAAATGTTCTTTCATGGTGTCAGTGTATGTGACACTTTTATGACACTTTCGATACTTAGGGTGAGGTACTTAAGTGTTGCATTTTGATGTGTAACAATCTTAAAAGTGTCGGAGAGACCTTTAAACGTGCCATGACCTTTGCGTTTCATGATTTTAAACATATCGTCGAAGCTTACCTAGATGATCTTGCTACTCACTCTCACAAGAGGGTAGATCACTTGACTCATCTTCGACTAGTATTTGAAATATGTCGCTATTATCGCATTCGGTTGAACCCTCACAAATAAATATTTTGCATTAGGTATGGTTTCCTTTTAGGATTCATAGTTTTTGATGATGGAATCATGGTGGATCCTATGAAGGTTGAGGTAATACTTCAGTTTCCTCCCCAGCACAACATTTGACAACTTTAAGGTTTACAGGGGAAGGCTAAATTCTTGTGTTGTTTCGTATCCAACTATGCCAATATAACTAAGGTTTTCATGCATCTTTTGAAGAAGGACACTCCATTCATATGGGATGAGTGAGCCTAGGAATACTTCGATGCTCTTAAGAAAGCCTTGGTATCGATGCCTCTGATGAAATCCCCAGACTATAGTTGAGACCATTTTTCTTTACATCGTTGCACCCGAAGGAACTATTGGTATGGTTATTGTTTAGGAGAATGACGAACTCCATGAGCACATTATCTACTACCTTAGAGAAAATCTAGTTGGTCCTGAACTCAAGTACTCTCATGTAGAGAAGCTAGCCTTAATTGCTATACATGCGGTTCAGAGATTATGTCACTTTATCTTACTCTAAAAAACTATTGTGGTTGCGGATATCAACCCATTTCAATACGTCCTTACCAGGTGTATCATAGGGGGGACATAAAATAAGTGGATTGTTATTTTGCAAGAATTTGATCTCGATTTTTCCTCTGTGAAATCCAAGAAATAACTTGTTTTTGCAGAACTAATATCATACTTCCTTAGGCTAGATGAGGATATTTTTCATGACGATTCATTCATGGATGAACATATATTACTTATTGCATCTTTAGACCCTTGGTATGGAGATATTTTAATCTACCTTCAAACCTTGAAGCTCTCCCAACACCTGTCGAGAGATAAATGATGACATATACGTCATCAGGCTAAGAACTACCTTATTATCAATGAAACTTTGTATCGTCGAGGGGTAGACAATATTTTTCATTTTTGTTTGACTCATGAGGAGGATGAGGCTGTTCTTAATGACCATCACAGTGGGGCATGTGGTATTCATTTATCTGAGCTTGTGACAATACAAAATATATTGCGAGTTTGTTATTCTTGGCTATCAATTTTTAAATATTATGTTGAAGCAGTCAATAAGTTTCACCCTTTCTAGGTGTTTTCTCGTAAAATGCACTCGCACCAAGATCCTCTTCAACTAGTCGTTACCGTCGGTCCCTTCACTAAGTGGGGGCAGATTTCATGGACTACAACCCAACCTTGACTAGGGGGGACCATCATATTATTATGGTCATGGATTATTTTACTAAATGGGCTGAGGCCATTCCTACTGTTAAATCCGATGGTAATATTGCAAAATTTTTTGTATTCAATCAGATTATATCCCAAGTCGGAATCCAAAAAGATATTGTCACTGATAATGGTAGTCACTTCTAGAATGAGATGATGAAAGAGTTGGCATCAAAACTGGGGTTTAAACAAGACCATTCTTCCCCCTCTTATCCTTAGGAAAATGGACAAGTAGAGGTCATGAATAAATCTCTAAATACCATTTTGCAAAAAAATGTCAGAAAGAGTAAATTTAACTAGTATGTGATGCTTTACTGTGCACTTTGGGTATACCAAACCATGTTAAATACTTCCACCGATTTCTCACTGTTTTAGTTATTACATGGTGTGGATTCAATTCTTCCTATTGAATGTAAAATCCCTTCCCTTAAGTTGGGAATTGAGTTCCTACCTAACACGACCGATATCGAAGAATGTCTCATACACCTAGAGCACCTCGATGAGCAACGTTGAGATGCCTCTACGACTATCAAAGAGAATAAATGACATGTTAAGGTCTAATATGATAAGTTTGTATGTCACCGAAAATATGTGGAGGGTGACTTGGTCCTTATTTATGACCAAGATAAGGAACCACGGGGGGAAGGAAAGTTCAACCCCATGTGGCACAGGTTGAGGAAAAGGTATGGAACACCTTACTCAATCATTTTCAGATCTTGTCTAGATAGGACAAGATAGTTGGGAATGTCACCCAGGGTTTATAGCCTTAAAACATTCACTCAATCAACAAGTATTAATTACAAGGATTAAGAATGATTTTATGATTTGTAAATGTTGCGATGTAAAGATAAAATTTATACAAGGATAGAAGAATGTATACATCTTTTACAAGAAAGTAAAAATGGAGACCAAAAGAAAAAAGAGGAACCAAGTCATGAAGACACATGTATGAGACAGAACAAAAATATTATTTATTTCATTCTAAGATACAAAAAGTGTATTTCCCTTTACAAACCCCTATGAGGGTATGGACCAAAGTCAGATTTAGAGGTCTCCGATGGGCACCATACAAAGAGACTCTGACAGTAAAATAAAAAAAAATTAATGATCTGGATCAGCTTGCCAAAAAAATGCTTCCATTTGACTCTACAATATGCCCTGTATCATCCATGAAAATTAATTCACAAACATACAAGAATACAAAAACTATCAAGGATTAATCAACACCTCTAAAACAAGTGGCTGAAAAGTATGATTCAGTTTTGAATCTTGCTGCCTTCAATAAGACCCCGCTGTCAAAAATAGGATTAGGCTTTCAAGTAAACTTGGAAATGAATGAAAACTAAAATTATCTCATTTAACTAAAGAGAAAACCTTAGTCTTGTATTTATGCTTCTATTCTCCCCTTGTCTCTTCTTCTCATTGAACCTTTATTCTTTCTCAATAAGTTGAGGTAGTTCAACTAATTTCTTTAGTTAAGTCAAATTAACTTAAGTAATTATTTTAGGGAGAAATAACTAATAATAATATGTAAATAAGGGTCTAGTTAATAATTACTAAATAGGTGGGACCCCTTGTGACTCCCATCATTCTTTTGCCAATCATCAATTATAAAATAATTTTTTTTATCATTTGGATCATATAACACCCATGTAACTCCCCTTGCTACTCTTCAAATCGAATATTTAAATATCAAAAAAATTTAAGGACATATCCCAAAAAAACAAGATATCCATTTTATCCACAAAAATATCCAAAATAAAGCTTGCTGTCCCCAAAGTTGAAAATGATAAAATACTATTTTCTTTACTGAAAATCATAAAAAAAACTTTAAAATCCATATTTTCTACTTTGCGAGGCATATTTCTTGTTCTCACTGGTGTCTCCAATTGAATTTCCTTGAATGTCCTTTGGTTGGTTAGACCCTTGGGGCTATATTTCGCTAATCACATGAGAGCAATCATCTTTTAGGTGGAGGAGTGAAGACACAAACTTAGAGGTTTCTGTGGATGGACTGGAGGGGGAAGAAACTGCTTTTCCTTTGTATTGCACATGCTACAGTATATCATTTTTAATCTTTTGCTAGCGTGTGAGGATTGTACTGGAGAAACAACATGAGAAATTTGAACATTGGGATTAATTGGTGGTGGTAAAGGAAATGACACAATGGGATAACCACGGTGGTGAGAGAAAGGCTATTGGAGAATTTCTTGACAACCGTCATTAGCAGGGACTTCGTGCTGCAATGACACATGTGGGGGAACGAGAATGCCAGGAAAATTCTGAGGCGACTGAAATGGGGGTATGTCATGTCAGGGATGCAAGATACCATGTCTAACCAAATTAAAAAACCCAACTTGAAACAACTGGTTCAACTCTTGTGGACCAACATCAAAATGAATAGAAAAATGAGGCCTCCTATAGCCTCGATTCCAATTTCCCCTGCCTCTGTTATTTTGTCCATTGCTTCATCTACTGAAAAAACTCATCCTGTAGCAACACTTTGTCAGTCATGAAGTTCTTAATAAATGATACATGAAAATCTAATTACATAAATCAAAAGTTGGCTCTATAATTTACTTATGAGACACATGTAATCCATCCATAACATGTCATTTATTAATTGGCATGTGAACATGGAATTGATAGGGTTAGTGGGAAATATGGAGGGCTTGTATTTAGCAAAAAATGATAACATGGATGGGAATGCATATACAAATATTGTTCAAACAATTAATAAAACAATCAACTGTGTATATAAAAATATCCAAAACATCAATCCTCAACCCTTGCCATATCAAATTCTTTTCATTTCCACACAAAGTCCTCTTCAAAATAAATATCACATAACAGAGAATGAATAAGTGAAACTGGGATCATGAAGGGGCGGGGTTTAGCGAAAATTGGTAGAATGGGGGGGATTTCTTATAGATATTGTTCAAACGATATATCAAACATACCATCTCTGATGTAAATTCACAATCAAAACATCTTACTGTTAAAAAATTTAATGTTTAAACCATACTTTTTTTCCAAAACAACCCAGAACTGGTGCTGGCTTCACAAAACTGCTCACTTGCCTTAGAAAATGTATTACACAGTTACCAATTTAATATGCCTGGGATTTTGAAAATAATCGCAATAACAATATTTCTTGTATATAACATAGTTGAAAATGAACAACATCATAATCGCCACATGAAATGCAACAACAATCTTGGAGTCGATAGGCTACAACCATAATATCAACATCAACAAAGTTCTTAAAACCCATAGGGTCCCATGAATTTCCCCCCCAAAAATACCTATATATAACCATAATTCAATCGAAACACAATTTACCAAACTTCCTCATCTTGTTTCATTTTGGTTCGTATACTTTATTCAATCATCATACAACTTATACA
>JASDQU010683967.1:35595-58009 GCA_032191745.1 Picea mariana | reverse complement strand
AACACTACGTTGTTCATAAATTATTCCCTATACTTGTACCAAAGCTTGGGTGGCTTGCGCTGTTTCCTCTTATGATCATCAAATATGAGCTTCGCCTTTATCAACTAAGTAGTGGAGTTGAGCTGGCTCATCTCCCACTTCTGGCTCTCCCGGTGTAGTGGAGACTGTGCGGATGAATTGTAGGCCTTGCTCTACTCCTCAAAGTTCAGTCGTGATTCGATTATACAACTCTTCTTGCTTTTATTCTTGCTTCTCTTCTATCTCTAACAAAGCATCATTCAGGGCTACTACGAGGAAGTCAAATTCATTAGAGGTGAGAACGGTTTGCATATTTTTCATAGTGGCCTTCGATTTCTTCTGGGAGGAAGGTTTCTGAGGTGAACCTTTCCTCTTTTTCAGGGGATCAACCTCGTCACCCTATTGTTGTTCGATATATGTTTCATTCAACTCTGCATCATCACCTCCTTGCTCGGGTGATATGGAAGCGGTCTTCATGGATGCGTTGTCTAAATCATGGACCTCTTCAGTCTTCTTTATCTTGCTCGGTTCGGGTGTATCCGATGCAGTTTCTGGGCTGTCTATGTCGGATATCTCTGCAGGGTCTGCTGGAATGAGGAGGTCTGCCGAGCAATCCTTGGTGATATCCTCCAAGTCCTCCTCCATTATCTTATAATAGGATTGAATTTTTTTCTTGTGCTCGTCAGCTCGCGCTGTGATATAAATGAAATATCGGTCTGCGCTGAACTTCATCAAAGGCCTGAACCTGTGTAAAGTATTCAGAGTCATGCGAGGCTTGGACTGTATGGCTATTTTCAACTGGTTGTAGTATGTATGTAACACGACATTTGACTGCCATTACATATTCATGTCACTTGAGTACCACAATGTACTGAACTTCGAGGCCAATGGTTCAAATGGCTCAATGTCTAGGGAGGTCGCACCTTCCATCATTTCCTAGGAAATGAAAGTGATCAGGATCAATAGCCAATTGAAGTGGAATTCATACCCTTGATATTACACTTCTTTTCAGCTGAGTTCTAGTTGGTTTACCAGGTACTTCACCCAATTCATTTGTAGGCCCTCCGCGCACTTCCCTCCGAGGTCGACTACAAAACTAGTCACTTGGGTGGGTCGATTCTTGCATACTAACTTTCCTGCAATCATCTGATAGGTGAGGTGCACTACACCAATCTAGATAGAAGCTGCCTTGTAGCCTCACGTTCCTGTCTCGACATCACCATAAGTGTCCTTGATCCTTTGAGCGAGAGCATAATCCATGGCTTTTTAGGATAGAAATCCTATGGGTTGATTCCTTGCATGCTTAACCCCATGACATTTCAACCATAAATATCTTCCATGATAAGAAGACAACAACATCTTGACACATGCATTCACCTCTTGGTGTCTTCCGAAGTGAGGAATCTTCATGACGTTCAACAGGGTGGATTGTGCAAGGTTATGGGTCCATTGCTGAGGGACGATCTTTGAATTCTTCCCTTTAGTTTTAGTTAAGTACTTATGTGAGGCTAACATGTTGTAGAATTTGAGATCTCCGAGGTTGAAGTCACTAAACTTCAACACTACGATCTTATCTTGGTCTGCTCGCACTGCGTGTATCCCCTTCAAGAGGTACACAGTGACCAAGGTGTACTCGAAATCTCTAGGTATGCTATCGTGGTTTACAACACCACTCAAAGGTGGTATATAAGTGGGTAATATAGTTGATATCCATTTAGCATTCATTAAGTCATCTTTGTTCTTAGTTTGTTTCTCATAGGACGGTCAGGATGGTCCTACTCCTCGAGAAGTGGATGGAGAAGATGGCAGTCCTCTCATGGATGATGCTTGTATTCCTATAGACATCGACATGACTCTTTCAGTCATCAGGTCTATCAAAACTTCCTCAATAACTCTTTCTGCAACGCTCAACTCGTCCGACATACACGCTTGAGGTTAAAAATCTCAGATTTGTGCGGTAGCTTAGACACAGTAACGAGAGAGAGAGAATAAGCACAATGATAATGGTATAAAAGCAACTTAGTCTATGGGCTCAAATTATCAATTGGAAAAAGTGTTCTCGATGCGTGGTGCGGTGGGATAAATAGGTAACTCGACAATGGGTCACTTGCAATGTTTATGAGGTCTTCATTAACTCTTGCTATGTCCATTATGGTGCGGTCTCAATGGTCGGATGGTGAGATGGATGGACATAAATGGCTTTCTATCCATTCGGATCATTGATCTAACAGTTATAACATTCCCCAATGACTATATTGATTCGTCATGGCGAAGTGCCATGTGTCACTGTTCTGATAGCCCGACGAAGCTCCAATTTTGCAAATTTTCCTTCTGTGAGGTTCCCTTTGGAACCTTCTGCAACTTGTCGATCTTATCTCTCTTCTTAATTAAGTTTCTAGCCTTCTTTCCAGTGCGATTTGTCTCAGTATGCCTTTTTCCATTCTGATTTTTATCTTCTTTTGACATAGCGACTTTGCGATGTTGAGATTCTTTCCTAAGATTTGAGGGTGATACTTATTCTTTATCTGGGATAAGTACTTCAGTCTTCTGTTGGTATTATAGGGTTCTTGCAACTTCGACATTAGGGTCTCTGGTGTTAAACAACTTAGATCTTTTCTCCTATTCTACAATCAAGTGTGTGATAATTCTGGTCATGAATTCTTTTAACTCTTGTTTCTTCTGCTCCAAAAATTCTTGTTCTTCCTTTCGTCTAGATTTATCTCTATTAATACAAGGTTTTCCTAGTAACATGGTAAACGGGGCATTGTCTTCAATAAATTTGATAATCTCAAAGTCTTCTTCTGTCGAGGTTCCATTAACGTTCATAGGTATCTGAGTGAGCTTCCCACATAGGTTTACCGTCTTTCCTCTGAATAGTCCTATTCCTCCTAATGAAGGGATCATAACAGGATTCCCTATAGCTTCCCAAGTTCTCTTTGTCATGATATTCACCTGTGTCTCCTCATCTAGAACACAATCAATGTCGAAGTCTCCTATTCTTGCTTCAATGCATTATTTTTCCTTGAAGATATTTGATAATCTGACATGTCGGTGGTCATTTAGGGTTTCTTTCATCTGTAACAATACTTTCTCTGATTCTTTCTAGGGTTTTTCCATTTCTGGATATTCTTTAGGTTTTTCTTCATTCAGATTCATTTCTTCCAGGTTAGCACTCATTCTAGGGCAATCCAACACTTCATAGTCCATAAATTTACAACAAAGACAACTAGTTCTTTTCCTAGGGCATTCCTTAGCAAGATATCTCGGTCTTCTGCAACTATAACAAAGGGTTAATCCTTTTTTTCTTTTAAATGATACCCAACCTTTTCGGTATTGAGCACTAGGATCATGGTAACTAACCTATAAAAAATTCTTTCTAGGATCCTGCATCCATTTGTTAGTCYAAACATTCTTTCTATGCATAGGTATAACATATCTATCACTATTCTTATCAGATCTATTTGTATCAAACCTTCTTTMATCTATTAGTGCGCTAGTTTTCAAGCTAGGATAGAACTTATCAAACATACCTAGATCCATACTTCAGAAACAAAAATTTACACTTATCTTACTTTTACAGAGTACAAATATTTCAGATATAGAATTTTTCTATTATTCTTACCTTTATCAGAACACATATCTTACAGATCTTACCWCTTTTTTTTTCAKATCAGACATCTTTTCTTGGCACCAAKATTCACAACTAAGTAGAGTACTKTGCACCAGAGAGAAATATCTACGCACAAATCTTTCACAATTTCAGGATGAATCTTTGCACAAAGATTCTTCTTTTTCAATTCCCAACAATCACAATTTCAGGTTCCGGCAATGGAACCATTTGTTGGCACATGGGAATACCTAGGGTTCAATGCTACAAAAATGCACCAACAAAACCCTAACTACTGGCCCTTTCAGCAACACCTGCGAAGCAGATGAAGTCTCACCCGAGGTAGAGGTAGAGGTGGTTGCATGACTCAAGTGTCTGCAACCTTAGCTGGGACACATATTTGTGATTATAATACTTAATAGAGCACTTAGCATCAATAGTTCATCAATATTCAACCAATAACTAATGCGCAGATAGAACAAAGAATCACATCATTCAATCATATTTGATGTATTTAAGCACTTTATCATAAACAGGTAGGTTATATCTAGCATATCAAGCACTAAGCATATTCATATGGATCAGATCTAACATTCTCACATATCATTAGCACAAATCATGAGCAGATTTATCTATCTCTATCAAAGCACTTAGCAAGAGAGTCATAAACACATTAAGATAAGCACAAATCATAGCAACATAGTTTTTATGTGGTTCACCCCCACCCTAGGGCCACGCCCACAAACTCTTCTTCTTTATTTTCTTCAGTCAATCAATTACTAACATAGAGCCTCAAAACCCTTACTCCGCACAGGACACAAGATCTGCACAGCTCGCTAGATCCTTCTTCCTTGTGTTCCAACACTAAGACTTCCATAATCTTGCTACAATGACTTGCACTTAACTCTGCAAGTCTCACACAGTATGCACAAAGCCTTATAATTCTTGATCACACAGATCCAACTCTTGGAAGTTAGCCTACTTGCATACTAACATCACATAGATGCCTTTGTTCTCTCTTGTCCCCTCCCTTACATTTCCTATACATCTATTTATACATACAAAATAGGCCTAAACATGGGTAAACCCATGGTCTGACATCCCATTCCCGTTACATATTCCCACATCCCAAAAAGGACACAAAAAGGGGCTGAGATCCCGCGATCTCTGCTTCATCTTGTGCTCCTCCTTCGACAGGCTGTCGAAGTCCAAAAATAGGTCAAACTTGACTAGATATCAAAACAACCTGGTCAAGGGCCAAAAATGATGAAAGAAGGAGGAAATCCATCTTGCACTCATTGCAAGAAAATTAGTCATGATGATGAACACTATTGGAAATTGCATCCAGAGAAGAAACTGAAATAGTTCGGTGGAAAGGGGAAGACAAAAACCATTCCTACAGTGCAACAAGATCTTGGTTCTGATTTAGGGGATGAAGGAAAGATCACAATGGTTGGAGTACAAGGTAAATATTCCCTTCATGCTAGTTCAAGTTCCAATAATGAATCTCATGATGATGAATGAAAGAGGAATGAATTATTTCACATAAGAGTTGTATCTAAACACACTAAGATTAATACATTATTTGATTAGGGTTCCCAAGTAAACTTAATATATGAATCACTTGTCAAGAAGATGGGTCTTGAAATGAAACCAGATCTGAAGCCTTATCCTCTTGGTTGGGTATGTGATAAAGTAAAACTTAATGTCACCAAACAATGTAGGGTCATATTTGCTATTTCTTCAAAGTTGATTGATGAAGTGGATTTGGATGTTGTACCACTTGATATATGTGGAATAGTGTGGGGAAGTCCTTATCTTTATGATAGAAAATCAATCTTCTTTCATCATGAGAACAAATACCACTTTACTAAGGGGGGAGTGGAATATATTGTTAGAGCTCATAGCATGAGGGTAAATACAACACTTGTTAGTGCAGGGAAAATGAAAAGACTCATAAACACTAATAAGATATATGTACTCATGGTCATAAGAGAGAAATATGTTAGAACATCCGACGCTTTCCAAGGATGTGATCCTTCTCATAAAAAGGAATTTATTGATATTGTTTCTAAGTATGATGATATTTTTCAGGAACTAGATGGATTACCTCCTAAGAGGGAAATCCAACATGAGATACATCTTCAACAAGATTCTCCTCTTCCTAATGTGGGCATGTACATGATGTCAGTTGTGGAGATGACAAAGATCAAGAAGCAGGTACAGGTCTTCTTATATCAAAGGGTCATCATGCCCAATTCATATCCTTGTGGTTATATGATCGTGATGGTGCCAAAGAAAGATGGAACATGGYGAATGTGTGTCGATTACCGGGACTTAAATAAAAACATGGTGAAAAATCGATACCCTCTTCCTCATATAGATGATTTACTTGATTAGTTGAAGAATCTTGTTTATTTCACTAAGTTGGATTTGTGCAGTGGATACCATCAAATCAGGGTCACAGAACATGATGCATGGAAAACTGCCTTTAAAACCAAAGAAGGATTGTTTGAGTGGTTATTTATGCYGTTTGGGATTTGTAATCCTTCGACAACTTTCATGAATGTGATGAATGATGTATTCAGGCCTTTCCTAGATGACTTTGTGATTTTGTATTTAGATGACATTATTATTTTTARCGGGACTTGGGATGAACATGTGAGGCATGTAAATAAAGTATTGGATACTTTCCAAAGGGAAAAGTTGTATGTAAAATTTTCTAAATGYGAATTTGGCAAGACTGCACTTGTGTACTTAGGTCATATTGTAGGAGGAGGACAATTAAAAATTGACTCTTCCAAAATTGATGCAATTGTAAATTGGGTTGAGCCGAAAAGTGTAACTAAGGTCCGAAGCTTTTTAGGTGCATTCCATTATTGGAGGAGGTTCATTTCAAACTTCTCCTTTATATAAATTCCTTTGCATGCCTTAACCAGTGTGAAGAAAACTTTTCAGTGGGAAGGAAAATAACAAAAATATTTCGACACTTTGAAGGAGAAGATCAATTCCGCACTAGTATTAGCACAGACGAATCTTCAACAACCTTTTGAGATTGAGACAAATGCCAGGGGATACACCATGGGTGTAGTATTGATGAAATATTGTAAGCCTATCTGTTACAACTCTGAAACTTTTAACCAAGTTGTTGTTAAATATCCTACATATGATAAAGAGTTTTATGCATTAGTTCAAAGTGTAAATAAATGGAAGCACTACTTTTCAGGGAAGGAAACAATCATACATACATATCACCAACCCTTACAATATCTCCAAGCATAGACCAAATTGCAACAATATAGACACTACAAATGGATGAGTTTTCTACAACAATTTCATTTGCTAATCAAGTAAAAAAAGGGTACAAGTAACAAGGTAACTGATATGTTTTCTAGACCTCCTATTTTTTATTCTATTATTTTGAAGAATACTTCTTTATCTCGTGATAGCTATGTAGAACAATATGCCATCGATGAAGATTTTAAAGAAGTACATGATAAGTTAACCCATGGTGCATAAGTAGAGAACTATTGTCTCCAGGGAAAACAACTCTACCATCTTGGAAAGCTATGTATTCCTACAATTGAAGGAGTCCATGTAATATGAGAAGCACACAATTCTCTTGTGTCTAGGCATTTTGGGGTAGGAAAAACTATGGCTCATTTACATAGGTTTTTTTACTGGCCTCAAATGAAATAAATTGTAACTAAATATGTAAAGGGTTGTGTGATGTGTTTCACTTGTAATCCCACTAATAGAAAATCGGGGCTATACTCACGACTTCCTATTACATCCCATCCATGGGAAAGTATCTCCATGGATTTTGTAGGGGGTTTACCAATGACCAAAGGGGGTCATGTCTATTTGTATGTTGTAGTGGATAGGTTCAACAAGATGTGTATATTGATGCCATGTAAAAAGTATATCACTACTGATCATACTCCTAATATCTTCTTTCAGTATGTTTGGGTTCACTTTCGGTTACCCACATCCATTGTATCAGATCAAGATACTTGATTCCTTGGGGATTTTTGGATTAGCTTGTACAAAATGATGGACACCAAATTGAAGAGGAGCACTGGTTTCCATCCACTGACCGATAGAAAGACAAAGGTGGTAAACAAAAAAATGGTACTTTTTCTTCAAGGCTACTGCAGCAAGCATCCCAATTTATGGGATGAACAAATACCCTATGTATAATATTCTTATAATCGAGCTTTACATTCCTCCACTCAACGTTCACCTTTTGAGACATGTTTTGCGTACCTACCCAAGGTTCCTTTGGAATTTATGTATGGGAGAGATGCCGATGTGAATGAAGAACGAACAGAGAACAGATCCCACAAGTTCATCCAGAGGATCCAGTAGGTACACTAGGTAGTCAGAGCACAATTGGAGAAAATTCAAGCACAGTATAAAGCTCTACATGACAAACACATGGTTGATCACCAGTTCCAGGTTGCAGATCGAGTATGGATTCACATCAATAAGGAGAGATTGAAGGGTGAAGGCAAGAAATTCAAGCCCATTCATTATGGACCCTTTATTATCTTGGAGAAAAGTGGTACTAATGATTTTCATCTGGATCTTCCACCTTATATGAAGTTTTACTCAATTGTGAATGTCAAGAAATTGAATTTGTTTTAGCCTCCCATGATCATGGATCAGGATGAGAAAGTTTCAATACCTTCGGTTGATGAGTTTGGACCTGATTACTTGGATGAGTTATAAGAAGATATCATCCTGGACAAAAGGATGAGGACTTCATGTAGGGGTGATGTTGATTATCTTCGAGTAGGCTTAAACGACACACATCCAAGCAAGGCAAAGTGGATTGAGAAGGAAAAAGTGAGGGGACTGTTCCCTCACTTACCTGTTGATTGATGAAATATTTTTGTGGTCCAAAAAGCTCTCAGTGGGAAGGCGTGATGAAAAAAGGATCCAAAGAAGGCTAAGAACAACTAAGAAATTGCATATGCAACTCAGGATGCTCAGAATGGCCTCAAAAGATAGAGAAAGGGAAAAACTTCAAAGTTCCCAAAACTTAGTGAAAACTAAATTATCACGAAGAGCGCGTCACAAGATTTCTAACGATAGAAATGGATTGTCAAAATGAGTTACGAATTGAAAGATATTTGCAGTCAAAGTTTGGTCAACCTAGCCCAGTCAGCAGGGGATGAGTCAACATCCATACTACTGAAGTCAGCATCCGTATGGATGATGTCAGAATCCATACAAAACATGTGGCAGGAGAATATGGTGACATGTCTCATGTTGATGTGGCAGCACTAGAGGTTGCCACGTGTCACCCAGTTTTGGCACTTTTGGACCGATTCGTGGACCAATAGGATTGTGCCACATGGTAGTCTGTACAATTTGTATGATGATGTGGCACAGTGACATAGCATGATGATTTCACACTGACATGGAAAAGGATGATGTGGCCCAATCAGGGGATTCCATGTGGCAGCAGGAAAAAGCACATTGACAGCCCGTGTGACCAAATTTAAAAAAAAAATTTAAAAGATTGGTGGGTCTGCCAAATCTGTCAGACCATGCCAAACTTTGCCACATTCTAACTGTTGGGATCATGGATAGTGCCACTGCCAAAATTGGTGGGGACACTTGTTATATTAATACATATATTATAAAAAAACAAACTGAAAAGGGGGAGGTCCGCGAGTTTGACCCCGAGACCTCCTCCCCATACAATGCCTTCATATTCATGCCCAAACCAACAGGCCAACGACCTATGTTGGTATCAACACATGTGAAAATTTCTTAAATGTTGAGTTCACCGAGCCAAGGGGAAGGGGCACATGTACGGTATGACCTTGGGCATGCTTTTTAATGTAGTCCAACCATTAATTGCAGGTTGCAGAGGGACACAAAAATCGAGATGAATTTATTCTTGGGCTTGGGAGTGCCAGAGTCGGATCGAGGCATGGAGATAATCATTTTTAGGTAATTCGACGCCACGAATTGAGTGGTGCTGTCTGGTTTCTTATCTAAGCATTATTTATGTAGCTTGATTCCAGAATGAGGTATACTTATGTATTTTTCCAAATTCTTTTGCTGAGTTATTGAAAGAGCCTACCCACTTGAGAGTAGGACCCAAAGATGTAGTCCACCAAGGGAGAACTATGTTATCAAGTTTTTGTGTTCAGATTTGATGCTTATGTCTATTCATTATTGATATTTTCCTTATTTAATGGTGCATTTTAATTTATGCTCATTTAATGCAATTCTTTATAGCTCACTCGATGAAAAGATCCTAGATCATTCCTTTTTATTATCCAGCGAAATGAAGGGATACAACCTACAACACACCCACTGTAACTTCCTCTTATTTCTCTCACAATATCTTCTCTTAGAATACAATAATCAAACACATACATAGCCATAATACAATTCCCTCATAAAAGAGGGTTTCATTCTAGGGAAAAAAATCCGTAAAATAACTTCTACCATCAAATTTGCGACCTTATAATGAACAGTCTAGATTGAATACGAAATTACAATAGTTTATAAGGACATTTTTTTGCAAAATTTCACTTAGGGGGAGCTTCCCTTGAATCCCCTGCCAGGGGGGGCTACAAAATTGTCACCACCCCCCTAGACCCCCCTAGCGACAGTTGTGGGAAGGAAATCCCCCCCACACCTCTCTATTAGGGAATGGGGTCCAAGGATGACTAAAAAAAACCTCTGAATCATGAAGATAATTAGGCTCCACAACCAATAACCTGTCGGCGCACTAGTGAAAAACCTCATCGTTGTAGGGTGTTGGCACCCTACCACCTCCCACCCGCCTCATCAACTCAATCCACCATGACATGGCTGTATCGTGAAGTCCATGTGGAGTAATCGCTACTGTAGGGATCAAAGTTGGAATCCTCTCAAAGAAAAAACTACACAATATGGATGTGAACCCAAAGTTCCTTATTCTACCAAGTTTGCAATCCATCAACTCCCTCTTCATGTTGGCTAGGAGTGAGGTGCACCAATCATAAAACATGGGTCTCAAAAACTCCACCACATAGAACATGAGTGGCCTAGACTCTTGGTTCAATGGGGTCGACCTTGATATCCATGTGAGTACCAAGACAATGATATTTAGACTCAGGTTCTCAATCCCCCTGATAGGGATTTGGCTCCCTACTTTATTTTTTCTTGCAACACAATGGATAGCGATGTAGTCCTCCATATTACTTCTAGATCTAGCCCCTCATACCTTGTGATTCACCATCTCACCTCGGTGAGACAATCCTGTAATGAAGTATATATCATCCACTTCAATTCTCAATGGTTTCCCATCGAGATTGAAGGCCTCCGTCTCCCCATCCCAATAGTTTATCAGTATCTGGAGCAGCCTCACTTGAGCCCTCATTCCCTTTATGGCCAAAAATTTATAGATCCCACATCTTTGCAAAGATTTCTTGGACCTCACATCTGTTTCTACTGCTACATCTACCTCCTCATGCTCCCTTTCCCTCCATTCAATCACCATCCTACAAAGGAAACACCAAATTTTGAGTTAAATCTCTAAAAAAACTTACTTGCGGAGTTATATGCAAGTTACCCTTATAACAATCACATATAGGGATACATATACGCGATGAGGCCTCTCTTTTCCCGCATACATGAGGTCATGTACACAACCCGATGAAATACAACCTGTGTATACCATAGTTTCTAACTTATGACCTCTAATAGTAAAAAATTAGTCACTAAAACTAAACATTAAACCATTTAAATGGAAGAGAATGGGATAGGAACTTACTTGGTCTAGATAGTTTCTGATTCCATTGCTTGTATCTCCTACAATCATCACTTGAATATTGTGGGGAAAATGGCCTTAAAATCACTATGTGGGTAAAAAAATCAAATGGTATGGTAAAAACTTCTTATTTTTACTATTAATAGAAATGTTTTACCCACTTTAGATCATTTTACCCTATCTTTCCTAATTTTGACCTTATGGACTAATAACGTAGTGAAAGACCTAGTTTGAAGTGGTTTTGTCTAGGGTTTTTATGGATTTCGAACGTCACATCACCCGTTTGTGCCTTTGATAGGTATATTCCATCACCGACATATAGGATAGGTTCTCACCCCGGTTTGAATTTCTACATCCTCCTATAACTGTGATTCACATGCCCTAGGTACAAAGCCATTTCTTAGTGACACAAAACCTTCTCATTGCTACTAGAAGTGTCGTTATTAAGTGGTAGAGACTTACCAAACATGGGTACCCTAGTTAGAACACTTTTGTGATTTGGTGCCCATGTAGAAGTTGCTCCATAGGACCAAAATTTCCTTATAGTCACAATGTGACTTTGCGAATGAAGCCCATTTTCTTACTGAAGATCATTTTGACCACTACCTATGGGACTCCCACTAAGTCTTGGTTAATCTTTTTTCTGACTCCTGAAAAAATGAAAATATTTTCGAGTGAACTTGTCTCTTTCATAGTCATTTAATGGATTTGAAAGGACGTCTATTTTGGTATAAGTTTAACCCTTTTTTGGACCAAGTAGACCACTTACGATAAAGGAAGAATCTAGTCACCATTGGCTAGAAGAGTTCTCCTAGGTATTATTTTATACTTTTTCGGGCCTAGGGGACTAACATCTATGAAAAAGGAAATTTGTCGAAGTTAAGTTGTAATCAAATTCCATTATCCTTCTTGCATTGTTGAGCCTAATACCAGCTCCCAATTTCTCACTATAATCCTCTTTCCCCAACAATTCTCAACATTAGCCAAGCAGTGCCTTTCATATATCCTTTGCAACTTGACACCCTTTACCCGTAGATGAAACATCCCCCCAAGTGTCCATGCCTCACATGAATTCCTTTGCATTGAGCACAGTATGTTCCACTTCTTGGAACTAGTTGCTTATTCAGGACACTCGTTTCCTATCCTGTATCATAACATTTCTTTTACTATGAAAAAACAAAAAAAAAAGGGTGGGAAAAGAATATTATCTCCTATTGGAAGCAATCATGTTGCCTTTGAACTAAGAACAAACTCTTGAGTATATTTATTCCAAGGTTTGGGTTTAGTGTGACCTTAAGAAGCTGAGCTCGTTACTTAGAATCTACTCCCTCGACTGGTTATTCTTTCAGTCCCTATGGAGAGTTTGTTGATGCCTCCTTCATCAAAAACATTTGTCAATGATAAACATTAAGTCTATGTTGCATGAGTTATCCATATATATCATGCTCTTGTTTAAAGGAAGTATAATCTTGTGTTAGACACTCCTTAGAACTCTTGACTTTGCATGTCAACCATACCCTTAGTGAATCTCAGAATCACATGAAGTTGTTGTCATACCTTTCACCCTAGGCATACTTTCATCATTGGTAGGTAACCTTGAACCCAATAGATGACATCTCCTCATTGGTCATTGACTGGAGGGTTTCCCTTGTGTTCGATGGAGAAATCTATTCACACATTGGGATCCGTGTAGTGTCTAAGATTCCATTAGCCTTATTGGTGGTTTCCTCACCTTTGTCGACCGTTTTAATCATTGGATGCTATTAAGAGGGTCTCTTTCGTGTTCTTCTTGCATCTAGTGCATGCGAGAGATGCACATGGTCATTGTTTTGTGAATATCCTATTCTTCTGTGCTCCTAATCATCAAGCTATTTCCTTGAACCTCACACTGGATGATGATAGATGCCTTAATGCTCTCCTTTTAGTGGGTATCCTTCCATCGTCTTCAGCTCATCTATTCTAGAATCAATATCTAGAGTCTTATGATTACCTAGAGGCTTGCAGTCATTAGTGGTAGGTTATCCTACCATTGACAATTGAGAATACGTCAATTTCTCCTGATCAATGGATTGTTCAAGTGTTCAACCTCAACACCCTTATTCACACTTGTTGAATGTACTCAGTGCCTTGACACCTACTTTCATTATCAGTGGGTTGTATCACGCTTGTTAATGGTATACCTTAATGAATGGTAATCAAATAAGTCCCATTGTGTTCGACTTCAACTCCTCTATTCACATAATGTAGACTTGCAAATTCGGTGGATAGTGTAGAAAAACTACAACTTACAGTAGCAGCCCCCATATCTATTGCTGTCTTTCATCAGACCAATACCTATATGACTTCAGTGATCATGGAAGATCATATTATACTCCATTGTAAACATATATCTTCAGCTGATTTTGAGACTGGACACCACTGTGTCTTGTTCATGACTATGATATATTATGGCATATGTCCACTTTGTATTGCCTATTCATGGCCAAGAACAACTATTTGATATATATCCACATGGATATACAGTGTAATTCATATTCTCATCCATGTGTACATAGTCAATATGAATTGTAATATTCTCATGAGTAACTAGTACTTACAACTGAGTCTTCATTACTCCACTTTTGGGAATTATAATGTATTTCAGACATCACAGATACTCCTCTGACCTCACACATTAGGGGGCATTTGTTATAGAAAATTTTTCTTCACTTCATGCATCTTTCTTTGATGGCCTTCCATTTCCCTCTACAGAATTAAATTCCCCTTTTTTCTCACTCCAGAGTAAAAAATACATATTTTTGTCCATATACGCAACCTACAGTTAGACAACTCGTGTATACACAGGTTTCTCCATTACAACCCATGTACATTGGGTTTGGTGCTCAAAAATTAAAAAAATATGTTGTGTTTCCATGACATGTCACGTCATCCATGATCCTTGACCTACCATATACCAGAAATACTATTACTTGATCCTTCAATTCCATTTGGAGGCTATAAATTGAACCATATACAAGCCTTGCGGACAATTCATCACATTGAGAGAAAATATACTCTAGAGAAACTTCACCTCATAATTGAATCTACATCCCTTTTGTCCTTGAAGTCTGAAATTCTTGTGTTCAACCCCCAAGCTCTTTCTATCTTGATATGGAGAACTTCATTGAATCCTACTTGTGAGCCTGCCTTTGTGGAGGATTGAAGTTATGGAGGCCTCGCTAGAGGGACTTAGTTTCTTGGTTCCGATAGGTGTTGTTATAGAATTTTTTCACCTATGTACTTCTGTTGATTACATTAATACAAATACTCTTTTCTCATCCAATTGGTACATTGCAAATATTTGTATTACTTTACATGGGTGTATTTGTCATGTATGTTAATTGATTATGTTAATTTATATGTTAACATTATATATCATTTCCACATGTTTGCGTATCTTGGTTGTTGAGGAAAATTTCCAGTTATAAAGATTTGGGTCACGTGCTCAACAATAGTCTTCTTCGGATGTCCGGATGAGGTATTATTCCAACCTTCTCTTGTTATAATTTTGATTTATAGAATACTTGAGATTATAGTTTATTTCTAGTTGTCGTTCCATCTATTATGGTTCTCCCCTAGCCATAGAAAGATTTTCCTCATAACAGGTTGCACCACCATCAATCAAAGTTGTGACGCACTATCCTCATAGCACTCATATGACCCCGTCGCTCTCTTTCGACTATGAAAGTGTAGTATCTATGGGTTCTTGATAGAGTGGAAATACCACCCTTGGCCTCCATGCGATACTACTCATCACTCGAGTCTCCCCACTCATTTATCCATCTCCATGTTTCTTCCTCCTCTTCCTCGTCATTGTATGATTGGATTTTTATATAGTGTAACTTTTCCTTCCCCATGCACTTGTGTCCCAATTCCCAAGGTTATTTGCAACTGAAGCAAATTTTCTTCCTTCTCAACTCCTTGCAATTTTCCTTATCTAACTTCTCCTTTCTAGTCCACTTCTTCTAAAAAGGTTTCTTATATTTTTTTTTCTAGGGAATGAAAGGTTTGGAAAACATTTTTTCTTTGGGACTACATCCTCGATGTGCCATTTCCTAATGATGGAATCCTATAGAGTCTCRTGTTTGAAATATTTCACCCAACCACAYAGTGGCTTAGATAATATTTCCATGAACAACATAAACAACCTTTGCTCGGATATATCTATCACCATGACTGCAAGCCTMTGGAACTATGTAATTTAGGAATCCAGTGTCCCAACCTATTTGAGTTGTGCCAACTCTCTAAAATGCAGTTCCAGATCCTTTTTTTCAAATCGCTCCATCAATCTTTGTGTGAAGTCTATATAGGAGGTAATGTTGGCATGTCCCATAATGACAAATCCATGGTACCACCACTCATGGGCCTCTCCATCTAAATGCAAGGTAGAAAATTTAATCGCTTTTGCCTCTATCATAGGGTTGAGTTGGAAATAGGTGTCCAACTTTTGTACCCATGCTCTAGCTATGCACTTGTTGGAACTATCAAAGGAAGGAATGGATAGCTTCCAAACTTTCACATGAGATCAAAGTTATGTTGACCCTCATTGAAATCTCTTAGTTTTTTCCTTTATTTGATAGTACACTAGTCCTATAATGACATGGATTCCTAGAAATCATCACCAAGAGCTTGATACTATCTCAAGTATTCACTAAAATATTCACCTTGTCCTGGCTACTCTTGATTTCCTATTTTCTTCTCCCCCAAGAACTAAGGCATAAGAGGTCTAGGAATCGCTCGACTGATGGTCCTAGTGTTTCTTTGCATGGTAATATTGTTGTTGCTACCTTCTACATGACTCCCATTGTTCCCATTGGAGCCCCCTACATCATTTTTATTCCCATTGTTCCCATACCTTCCACTGCATAGCCTCTGGAAAATCCTCTACCTGAACCATAAGAATCCCATGTGTCAAACGAGAAATGTTCCCTTGCACATTTTGAAGAACTCTTTCTGCATATCCCATTGAATCATCTCCCCAGTACCTTTGGTGATATCGTGGGAATCCTTCTGGTCGTCATGAACCCACATCTGTGCAACAAAGTAATTGTAAATACTAAACACCATCCAAAAGCATTTGCATTTTTTATATTCTTTGAAAAACACAAAAAAATGAAATATATAAAAAGATCTTTACCTATATCACCATAGGCAGATCTTGATGGTAATGGCATGTATGGATCTCCTTTGTAGTCAATCTCTGCATAAGGGTAGTCGTTCAAGGCTATCACTTGCTGATGTGACTAGAAGAAGAAATCATCATTGTAGGGGGTTGACACCCTACCACCTCCCAACCGCCT
Organism: Picea mariana; assembly: GCA_032191745.1. NCBI lineage: Eukaryota > Viridiplantae > Streptophyta > Pinopsida > Pinales > Pinaceae > Picea > Picea mariana. The sequence continues at coordinate 41,268 of JASDQU010683967.1, read as the reverse complement.
CATCACCTCAGTCCACCATGACATGGCTGGATAATGCAATCTCTGTGGAACAATCTGTAATATAGGGCTCAATCTTGGCACCCGCTCAAAGAAAAAACTACATAAGATAGATGCGAACCCAAATTTCCTCTTCCTACCTTGTTTGCAATATGTTAGCTGGCTCTTCATGTTAGCCAGTAGTGAGGTGCACCAATTATAAATTGTGGGTCATAAGAAATAAACTGAATAGAACATTAGTGGACTTGATTCCTGGTGTAATGAGGCCAACCCCATGATCCATGTAAGAATGGGAATAACAATATTCAAACTCATGTTATTGATCTCCCTAATGGGTAGTTGGCTCCCTACCTTTTCTGTTCCTACAACACAGTGAGTGGTGGTGTAGTCCTCTATGTTCATGCCACTCCTAGATCCCTGAGATTTGAGGTTCACCACCTCAACCTGATGAAACAATCCTGTAAGGAAATATATCATCAACTTCAATTCTCAATGGTTTCCCATCGAGGTTGAAGGCCTTTGTATTCGGATCCCTAAATTTCACCAGCATTTGGAGCAGCCTCACTTGAGCCCTCATTCCTTTGAGAGCCCAAAACTTGTAAATCCCACATATTTTTAGCACTAGATGGCCCCTGTATCTCTTTCCACTACAACATCAACTTCGTCATGCTCTCTTCTCTCCATTCAAGTAACATCCTACAAGAATAAATCCATTTTTTTTAGTCAAAATATTAAAAAAAACCAATTTGTGGACTTGTACACGAGTTGTTGTGGTAACATTCACATGTAGGGTTGCATATATGTGGGTAGGATTTTCCTTGACTGCATACATGCCTTCATATACATGACCCGATGAAATACAACCCACATACACCCTGATTACTAAGTTGTGCCTTAAAAAACTAAAACAATTGGGACTAATTTGAAATTCTAAACCACTAGAAATGAACAGGAGGGCAATAGTACTTGGTCTAGACGATTGTCAATTCCGTCACTCGTAGCTCTCGCAATTAGCACTTGAAGATTATGGGCAATTTGGTCCAAAATGCACTATTTGGGTAAAAATGTGAAATGGTATGGTAAAATTGGTTATTTTTACTATTAATAAAAATGTTTTACCCACTTTACATAGTTTTTGCTAATTTTGGCCTAGTGTACTAATAGTGCAGTGGAAGGAGTTGTTTTTGTTGGTTTTTTCCAAGGATTTTTTCAGTTTCTAGCGTCATTTCACCCATTCGTGACTTTGGTAGGTATTTTCTTTGACCAACATATAGGATAGGTCATCACCCCATCTTGCATTTTTTCATTATCCTACAATTGTGATCCATATGCCTTAGGTATGAACCCATTTATTAGCGACAAAGAACCTCCTTACTACTACTAGAAGTGTCATTGCTGAATGGTAGAGGCTTACCAAACATGGGTTCCCTAGTTAGAACCTCTGTGTCATCTGGTGCCCATGCAAATATTATTACATAAAACCGAGAGTCCATTATAGTTCCAATATGACTTTGTGTTTGAGCCTGATATTATTACTCATAAGCATGCTGACTTATACCTATGGGACTCCCACCGAGTCTTGTTTAAGCTCTTTCCTGACTCTCTCAAAAAGTGAAAAGATTGCCATGTGAACTTGTCTCTTTCACACTCGTTAATTGGATTTGAAAGGACATCTATTTGGTGTAAGTTTAACCCTTTTTTAGACTAAGTAGAGTAATTTTGAAAAATGAATAATCTAGTGACTAGTGGTTATAAGAGTTCTCCTAGGTATTGTTTTATACTTTTTCGGGCCTAGGGGAATAAATTCACAAAAAAGGACATTCTTTGGAGTTAAGTTGTAATTGCATCTCATTCTCTTGATTGCAGTATTGAGCCTATTTCCAGTTCCCGATTTTTCATTATAATCCTATTACCTCAACAATTTGCATCACCAACCAAGGAGAGCCTTGTTTATATCCTTTGCAGCTTGACGCCCTCTACCCTAGGACAAAACATTCCCCTGAGTGTCCATGTCCTGCATGCAAATCCTTACATTGACCATAGGTATGTTCCACTGTTGGAACTAGTTGCTTACTTGTGGCACTCATTTCCTCCTCTCTATCATAGCATTCATTTGTCTATGAAAAAAAAAAAAAAACACGGGAGGGAAAATAATATTATCTCATGTTGGAAATAGTCATGTCGCCTTTCAACAGAGAATTTTTTTTTGAGTCCACTTGTCATCCAAAGGTTGGGTTTAGCATGACATTAGGAACCTGAGCTCGTTACTTATAGTTTAGTCCTCCGACTAGTTACTCTTCTAGTCCCTATGGAGAGTTTTATTGGTGCCTCCTGCATCACAAAGTTTCGTTACCAATTCTATGCCATCAAAGTCCTCCATATGTCTCACACTCTTGTTCAAAGGATGTCTATAAGCCCGTGTCAGCCATTTCTTAGAATTATTGACTTTGCATGTCAACCATACCCTCAGTGTGTCTCAAAGTTACATGAAGTTGTAGTCCTACCGTGCACCCTGGTCCTACTTTCATTATGGGTACGTAACCTTGAACCCAACAGTCAACATCTCCTCATTGGTCACTGACTGGGGGGTTTCTGTTATGTTCGAAGAAAAAAAATCTATTCACACATTTGGATTCGTGTAATGTCTTGGATTCCATTATCCTTATTGGTGGTTTCCTCATCTTTGTCAGAAGTTTTCATTATTGACTGCTATTCAGAGGGTCTTTTTCATGCACTACTTTCATCTGGTGCATGAAAAAGATGTACAAGGACAAGGTCATTGGTTCATGAACATGTTATTCATCTGATTTCCTCCAAAACATGAAGCTATTGATTTGTACCTCATCCTGACTAATGAGAGGTGCCATATTTCTCTCCTTTCAGTGGGTCTCCTTCCATTGACTTTAGATCATCTATTATAGAAATGAAGCCTATATTCCTATGAGTACCTAGAGGCTTGCAATCATCAGTGGCAGGTTCTCTCTCCATCGAAAGTTGGGAATAAATCAATGTCTCCTGATCGATGGATTATTGAAGTGTTCGACTTCAACAACTTTATTCACACTTGTAAGAATGTACTCAGTGCCTTGATACCTACTTTCATTATCAATAGGTTGTTTTTTGTTTGTTAACGATATACCTTAATGACCAGTAATCAAACAAAGTCTCATTATGTTCCACCTCAACTCCTTTATTCACATGATGTAGACTTGTACCTTTGGTGGATCGTGTAGAGGACTTGAAGAAATAAATTTATAGTCACAACTTTCATGAGCTGTTTCTATCATTCATTGGACCAATACCTATATGACTTTAATGACCATGGGATATCATATTGTACTCCATTGAATATAGATATCTTTAGATTGATTTTAAGACTAGTTTTCATTGGGCCTTATTCGTGACTATGATAGCCTATGGCATGTATCTACTTTGTATTTCCTATTCATGTCCATGAACAACTGTTTGGTATATTTCCACATGGATTTGCAGTGTAATTCAATTGGTAGCCATGTGTACCAAGTCATTATGGATTGTAATATTCTCATGAGAAACTATTTCATCCAGCTGGGTCTCCACTACTCCACTTCTAGGAATTATAATGTATTTCGGCCATTGCAGATACTCCTATGAACTCACACATTAGGGGGCATTTGTTATAGAAATATTTACCTCACCCCATGAAACTTTCTCAGAAGGCCTTTTCCATTTCCCTATGTAGACTTGAAGTCCCCCTTTTCAATTCCCAGAGCTAAAAAACATATTTTTCCACATATACGCGCCCTACCAGTTAGACAACATGCGTATACATAGGTTGCACCACTACAACCCACATACATTGAGTTTGGTGATAAAAATTAAAAATTGTGTTGATTTTCCATGTCACGTCACGAGATACATGATCCTTGACCTTCCATATATTGGAAACGTTCTGACTTAGCCCTTCAGTTCTATTTGAAGGCTATAAATGGTCCATATCCAAACTGTGGAAGAGGAGAAGAATTCAACTTTTGAGAGCAAAGTTACTCTGGAGAAATTATTCACTTCATATTGAGTCTGCATCCCTTTTTCCTTTAAAGTCTGAACACATTGTTTGGCCCCCAAGTTATTACCTCTTTGATGGAGAATCTCATTGTCTCTCTTATATGATCTTGCCTTTGGTGGAGGATTGAAGTGGTGGAGGCCCAACTAGAAGGGAATTAGTTTCTTAGTTTTGAGACGTGATGACACAAAATTTTGTCACTTGTATACTTTTGTTGATCATATTTTAAAAGAAATACTCTTTTCGCGTCGAAATAATATCGTGCAAATATTTGAATTGTTATTCCATAGGAATATTTTTTATGAATGTTGATGGATTATGATATTATATGTGTTAAAAATATATATTATCACCATATCCTTGCGTATCTTGGTTGTCGCAGACAAGTTGCAGGTATAAATATTTGATTCGAGTGCTCAACGGTGGTGTTCATCAAACTTTCAAACATGGTAGTCTCTTTATCTTGTCTTGTTAGCATTTTTTTTTTATAGCATACTTGAGGTTAGATTTGATTTCTCTAGTCATTTCATCTGTTGTGGTTTACCCCATGCCATAGAGCGATTTTCCTCTTAACAACAGTCTGACCCCAAATTACATATTGATCACTATTCAAAACCGTGGCAAGTTGTGGAAGTACCCTCTCACCTATGTGTTCAGGTATTTCTCCACTCACTGGGTCCAATCCCAAAATTGTGGTACATACATAAAGAGAATAGAATACAAACAAGCTATTGGTATACCTTAAAAGACCAAATTTTCAAGGACTTCTCCTTTACAAGTAAGTACCCTGAGCTCAACACAATCCTTCAAAGAATCCAAGAAATGATTTTTACTGATATTTGGAAACAGAGACCAAGCCCAATAGTATGTGTTGACCATGTTCAAATTCTTTAGTCTAGTCTGAGTCATGAATCTGATAAGATACTTGTTGGATTTCTGAGAGGGGGGGTGAATCAGTAATAATGTAATTAATTTTTTTTTTCTTCAAATGTTATATCAATGTAGAATTATTATCCAATAATGAGCAGTAATAAATAAACAATCACACACATACACAATACACCAGTGTTTTACGTGGAAACCCAAATTGGGAGAAAACCATGGAATGCTTTTTCTTATATGTCTTGAAGAATTACATTCATTGGAAGAACCAACTTCCTTTTTTTTCCAGTTGCAACTAGAAGGAGGATCCAACCCCCTAGTTTCTCAGGCTAAAACCCGAGGGAAGCTCCAACTCCCCAATTCTCTGACTACAACCAGAAGGAGGCTACAACCCCCAATGTTCTCCAGCCACAACCCGAAGGTGTCTACAACTACCTATCCTTGCCTCGTCCTACCACCTAAAGTAGAGGTAGAATGATGGAACCATTTTCACACTATCATTGTGAGATATACCATTGTAAACCTGTACCAATAAATCTGAACCATGCATTAACCATGCATCAACCTGTACCTCAACCTGTAATCAACCTGTACCATAAACAAGTGCATCAACCATGCACCAACCTATAATCAACCTGTACCATAAAAAAGTGCATCCAACCATGTACCAAGTATGTACCAATCATGTGTCAACTACTCATCAACTATGACTCATCAATATGTACCAACATCATCAACTATACACCTCATGT
>JASDQU010683967.1:14101-24237 GCA_032191745.1 Picea mariana | reverse complement strand
CTCCAAAAAGAATACTTCTTTCCATCAAACTACGGTATTCCATTTTTATACGAGTTGGTACTCTCCATGATCTACCTTTCAGTGGTTAAACGGATTTCTGAAGGAACCTGCTTTGATACCAATTGTTGGATTACTGAGAGGGGGGGTGAATCAGTAATAGCATAATTATAATCCTTTTTCTTCAAATGTTATATCAATGTAGAATTATTATCCAATAATGAGCAGTAAGAAATAAATAATCACATACATACATAGTACACGAGTGTTTTACATGGAAACCCAAATCAGGATAAAACCACAGAATGCTTTTTCTTATATGTCTTGAAGAATTACATTCATTGGAAGCACAAAATTCCTTTGTTTTCCAGCTGCAACTAGAAGGAGGCTCCAACCCCCTAGTTTCTTAGGCTACAACTTGAGGGAAGCTCCAACTCCCCAATTCTCTGGCTACAACCAAAAGGAGGCTACAACCCCCAATGTTCTCTGGCTACAATTGGAAGTTGGCTACAACCACCTGTCCTTGCCCTATCCTACCACCCTGAAGTAGAAGTAGAATGATGGAACCACTTTCACACTATCACTGTGAGATATAATGTTGTAAACCTTTACCAATAAATCTGAACCATGCATCAACCATGCATCAACCTGTACCTCAACCTGTACCATAAACAAGTGCATCAACAATGCACCAACCTGTAATCAACCTGTACCATAAACAAGTGCATCCAACCATGTACCAAGTATGTACCAATCATGTGTCAACTGCTCATCAACTATGACTCATCAATATGTACCAACATCATCAACTATACACCTCATGTATGTGCACAAACTCATCAACTACTTGTCTCAACCATGTACTCAACATGTACCACAACCAAAAGCCCTCATCAATTTCATCATCCAAATATGATTTGTAGATCTATAATAGACCCGGTGTATATGATCACATTCCTGCAAACCTTCCTTAACTTTAGAAACAAGACACTAGCATGTTTATCAAACTTTTCTTTAGTCTCACATGCCTAGTTTTGGATTAGTCAACAACCCCAACTTGAAGTAATGATAACTTTGAACCTGTAATGTATAAAGATTTGAAACTGATACACAATGTTCTTCAATATTTTTAATGCAATTCCTCCAAGTGTCACTACTTGGAACCTCTCAGAAAAGGATTTATAGGAAAAATGGCATACCTTGCTGAATTCTAGCTTATTCTAGAGAGCGACATTCTAGAGTGTGCCCTGCACAGAATATTTGATGAAATGATCTGAAAATACTAAAAAAAATACTAAGAACTGTACCCTAACCAACACATTTTGTCTCACTGAATTTGGATATTTTATGAAGAATTTATGACGTATTTACCCGAAACACCTGATTTTGACTAGTTTCAAGACTTGCCACAAACCCTATTTTCCATTGAGTGTAAAACCCAAAATACATCGACCCACAAGATGAATATTTTTCCACAGATACTTGGATATGTTTTCTCACTTGCATAGCAATTTCAGTCTGAATCATTATAGAAAAAAAGTTATAAGGAAAATGGTGAGATGACCTGTAAATAACATACCTTAGAAAGCACCATCAAAAGAATTTATCCTTCCTTGCATTTTGGCCTTCTTTTCTTCACCTTCACTCAGAATTCCGGTTTAGATATCCTTGGTTACCTCTGACACATATAGATATTCAATATGCTCAAGTGTGATTCAAATGAGAGAGCCTTGCCTCTTATTTATATTCTCCAAGTAGCTTCCTTAAAAACATCTTTTAGGTCACTTGGTCCACTTTCCTTATTTTAGGGTTGGGTCCACTTCTAATTTCTCCATTAAATTTATTATTGAAATAATTTCTTTTGTATTCACTTTGAATTATAATACACTCATCACTTAACTTTATTATTTACCTTTTAAAATCTCTTAAACCACTTTGACTACTTTGACCTTTTGGGGCTTCTAGATGACATATGAGGGTCCTCCAACTTCGTAAGGCCATAAATCTCAAACCGTGAGGAGTTATGTGACGTTCTACATACCACCAGAAATGGCATGACATGTAATATCCATATAGAATAGTATTATTTGAAAATATATCATAACTCATACCGTTACCCATCAAACAAACTTGGGTCCATTACCCAAACCTAGGGTCTCCAACTTCTCATAGCCATAACTCTCTAACCGTGAGGAATTATGTGACGTTCCACATACCACCGGAAATGAAATGACAAGAACTATCCATATACGATATTTCCCTTGACAAAATCACTTTCCTTCATCTCATTATTACACAATTAAGCATGGGTTCTCTTACTCTAGAAAGCGTCTTCCCGTGAGGGTTTTCACCATAAGGGGACCACTTTGGAGTTCATCCATATTTACTTATTATCAACCATGAAAAAAAAATAATGAGTCATATTTACATCAAACAATATTGGGTCCATTAACCAAACCTTTATGCTACGAGGCTTTCTTCAAGGGTTGACATCAATGACAACCAACCTTAATCAACAATACCTATATCTTGTTGTAAAGTTGATAAAGATCTAGAAAAACCTGATGACTTAGAAGAACTTATAAACTTAACTATTAAAGAAATGGAAGGCAGTAGAGAGATTCATGATAGTATACCTAGTCACACTTGTATCTCCTAGAAACATCCACTAAAGTTGCAAAAAGTTAATATAGGGAGTACAAAGCATCCTAAGATGGCTTACATAGGATACTACTGGGATGAACAGACTATGAATGAATTCCACAACTTGTTGCAGGAGTATGGAGACTTGTTACCAAAAACATTCTCATAACTAAAAGGTATAAAAGGAGCCATGAGAGAAATGAAGATTGAGTTACAATCCAACTCAAAACCTGTGAAGCATAGACCATACCACCTTAATCCTAAAATAAAAGAGAAGGTTAAGAAGGAAGTAGAAAAAATACTTGCAGAAGGACTTATTTTTCTGATTGAAGAAGTAGAGTGGGTTATCCTGATAGTTATCTAGAGAAAGAAGGATACATAAGACATTCAGGTATGTGTGGACTACAAAATTCTGATTTCTTCATGTATGCATGATCCCTTTCCAACACTTTTCAGTGGCAAAGTGTTAGATCAGGTTGCGGGAAAAGAATCTTACTTGTTTACAGATAGATTCTCAGGATATCACCAAGTCAGAATTATAGAGGAATAAAATAAGAATACCACATTCATAACTGAATGGGGGTCATTCACATACAATGTAATGCCCTTTGGCTTAACGAATGACCATACAATATTCTCTCGGATAGTGATAGTAGTATTTCGAGAGTTCATCCATAGTTTTGCAGAGGTCTACATGGAAGATTGGAAAATATACAACCTATTAAAGGAACATGTAGGGATACTCTGGTTAATGTTTGATAGATGTCATGAATTCTAGATATATATGAAATTAAGGAAGTGCATCTTCTGCATACCACATGAAAATCTGCTATGCCATATTGTATGCCGAGAAGGAGTCCTGGGAGACCCAACTAAAGTTGCGGTCATTTTGAACATGTTTCCAAATACAAGTGCTAAACTATTATGCTCTACACTGGGACATATAGGATATTACCACAGGATCATCAAAATATATGCAACTATCACCACACCTCTGGAAAAATTGCTGAAGAAGTCCAAAACATTTCGGTGGACACCAAAATGTGAGAAAGAGTTTGACATCCTCAAATAAAAACTAAGTACTGCACCTATCTTGATATTCCCCAATTGGGAAATTGAATTCCATGTACATGTGGATGCATTAGGCATCACCCTGGGAGCCATCTTAGCATAACCAGGGGAAGGATATATGGACCACCCTATCTATTTTGCAAGAAGAAATATTTTGCAAGCCGAACACAACTACACAACCACTGAAAGGGAAGGTCTAGCTATGATTTATGCATTACAAAAGTTTATACACTATTTGTTAGGCTCTTATTTCAAGTTTTTTACTGACCACTCTGCATTGAAGTACCTAGTCAATAAACCAATACTTGAAGGAAGGATTTGTAGGTGGCTATTGGTCTTTCAAGAGTTTTCATTTGAAATAATTGTCAAACCAGGAAGATGCATTGTAGGTCCAAATCACCTTTCCAGGTTAGAATCAGGGGAAAGTGGTGGAGCAGTAGATGATCAGCTCCTAGATGCGGACCTATTCCGAATTGAGGCCATCCTAGATTATCTTGAAGACATTTTTTTCTTCCTCAGTACATGGAACTTCCCAGAAACTTACTCCACAACCCAAAAATGACATATGGAGGTTTGAGCAACAGACTACCAACTGATTGCGGGACAACTTTACAAGTCAAGACTAGACAACATCCTCTGAAGATGTGTCTTGAGCCACAAAAAGAAAGATATCCTATGAGAATTCCAAAGTGGAGTTGTGGGAGGACATGTTGGAGGTAAAGCTACTGCATAGAAGGTACTTCAAGGTAGATTATGGTTGGCTACATTATTTAGAGATGCTAAATCTTATGCTAGATCTTGTGACATCTACCAAAGAGTAGGGAATCCATCACATAGAGATGAATTACCCCTTCAGCCAATTAGAGAACTTTAGGCATTTGAGAAGTGGGTTTTTTGAATTTATTAGACCAATCAACCCATTGGCTAAGCATTCAAAGTCCATATACATCATTACCGCAAAATATTACCTCACATGATGGGTTGAAGTAGAGAAAGTTCAAGATTGTTCGATAGATACAACTGCTAGATTTATTTTTGAAAATGTCATTACTCGATTTGGATTCCCTAGAAGCCCGACCAATGATCAAGGTAGTCACTTTATCAACAACACAATCACAAAGTTGAAGATATAATTCCTTATACAACACCATAAGAGCAGTCCCTATCATCCACAAGATAACGATGCAGTGGAGGCAATCAATAAAGTTATGGAAAGAGGACTGATAATTAAATTAGAATAGTAATATAATTTAATATATCCCACTTGTGAAATGACAAAATTATTTAAAGAGATTTGGCACGGTGACCATGCATAAAACTATTGATATGAAAATTATCTTGCACATAGAAAAATTTGAGAATGAGATGAAGTAAATTTTCTGCATATAAAAATTAAATTGAAAAATCTAATGAAGGGAAAATTAGTGTGTAAAAATTCTATTTCTTTCCACCTCTCCTGAGAATTCATTTATTGATCAACCAACAGTAATGAAAAAATAATGCAAACATAAAACTAATTAAACTAGAAATCAAAGCTAAACCATGCAAAGGAAAGGCACTAGTCTATTCTACCCTACTCCTACTCTACGCTACAATGGCTGAAAAATGAACTATGTAAAATCATAATGCCAATGTAGTCATCATTGTAATCCCAAGCTTGCATACATATGTTCAAGAGAAAATATTAGTGACATAGCTTAGAACAAGAATTGACTAAACGTAGGAAAACATTAACTCATGATAAACTCTATTCACCATATTAAAAATTTCATATTGATAATTCATGGGAAATGTATCCAAGTAATATCTCTCCAACCATCCTTCAATTCTACCGTAAAATGTATCATTACTATCATAGAGTTAATGGAGGTATTTCAAAGGAAAGTAGCATACCAAATGAGAATCGTGCATATAATATGTGTAAAGTGTGCTTGGTGAGAGACTATTCATGCAATCAAGTTGTTTATCCCCAAATAAAAACCAAAAGAATAAGGGCCTGACATAACCATCGACATAGATCGAAGTGCCTCATTATCTTGGAAAGCCTCCCTGGACTCACACTTAAAGTAACCATCAACTTGAGACAAACTAGTGGAAACAAATGATGTACATAGACTAGTATCCACCATGGTATGAGAGGTGATTTCAATACAATGGTGAGATCCACTAGTATCAATATTATACAATAAAGATCTACTTGAACAAGAAGATTCACTATTGATAAAAAAACAAAGATGAATAAAAAGAAGATATGGTTTGATATACATTTTCTACAATATTCCCTTCATTCCATGAAAAAGGATGATAAGGAATATAATTAATAAGTTCATGGGACGAGGCCTTATCCTCTCTATCTTCCATATGTACATTTCCCCATCAAATATTTCAAAAGGGGTCATCCCCATTGACTCTATTTTAGTCAGATGATGAGTGGTTTCCTACAAAGTCAAATCATTAAAGAGATTAGGATATAAATAATAATAAGTGAAAGAATTGAGAGAATTAAATTCTTCTATAAAACAAAAACAATTTTCAGAAAGTGACTCCCTAAATGATAGTTCCTCTTCTTTAAGCACTTCAATGATTACTTGGGAATTAATGAGCTCCACACTAGGTGTGGCTTCATAATCAACATGTTCTTCCTCAAGATGGTTTTCCTCTTCCCAACTAAAAGTAGATTGTTGATATAAAAGAGGTATGCCATGCATGTTTATTTCTTCTCTTGAAGTGAAAAAATCAGTGTGATTGTCTATCTCCTGCACAATATGAGAATCTGAAATATCTTCCAAAGCATATTCATGGTTAGAAAAGAGAAGCAAGTCATAAGAATCATTAGAACAAGAGGTTTCAATAAATGATCTATCAACAATAGGAAAACAATATTTCTCTATGTCACTTGAACATGGAGAATTTGAAACCTCAAGAGAAACCAAATTATCATAAATTGATTTTAAATTATCCATGTGTGAGGAAGGATTCATTTTAAGTGTGTCCATATTTTCTTCACTAAAAAATAATCTTATACATTCAAGTCTCTCCCCATAGCTTCCTCTTTTATTTATTGTGATGTAAAAGCTGCAATAGGATAATCAGGACTTTACATAACCATTAGTGTGACCCGAAGTTCTACATTATCAATAGGAAAACCCTCCTCATGGGAAGCTACATAAAAATATGAACTTGAATTTACAACATAAGATGTCTCTTTTTTGTCACAAGGAAAGAAAGGGGGAATGGAGTAGTGAGAGGATAAATATTATTCTTTCAAAAAAGAATATTCGATTTGATCTATTCCCCTAGAGTAAATAAAGATCCGGTCATATGAATTCCAACTAAAGGATTAACATTTACAATATTTTCATTTAAATCTAAATCAACATGGAAAGCAACATTAAAACACGATTTATATTCTTGATCCACTACATGCTCTGTTTCATTAGTAAGAGAAACCAAATAAGAAATCAGATCATTGTTAGAAGGCTTATCATCCAAAGGAAACATATAGCAAATATGAGTAAATATGATAAGAAAATCTTCAAGAGATTCATCCTCATTCTTCTTCAATTCTAAAATTTCCGCATACAAATTATCATAATAATAATTCTCATAAACATGAAAAAATTCATGCATAAATCGTTCCCATGTATGAATAGAGGCTGTCAACAAAGTCTTGCACTAGCTCTTGACCTAGACTGCAAATGTGAGAGTGAATAGCCTACAAATGACATATCCATTAGTAATTTTGTGAGAACCACAAAATTTCTAGAAATTAAAAGCATGTTCAGATGCATAGATTTCACTCTCACCATCAAATGTAAGTTGTGAGAAGAAATGTAAAATATTTCTAGGAGGTTTGGGAGGTGCAGTACTAGAAAAACAACTCCATAAAGGGATATGGGATGGAGCCATTAGTAAACTAAAAAAATTAATAAGAATGAATCTATAGGCTTAGCTTGTCATTTGGCCCTCTTGCTAGCATCATTTTTATTGACGGGTCCAAATGGCCTGTCAAGTAGATGAGGGAGAACGCCTGATAGCAGGTCCCAATCAGACCTACTCTCGTTTAGAGTAGTGTTTCCCATGAGTTTATGGGCCTTTCTGCCACTCAAAATTAGAGGAAATAAAAAAGGAAAAGACAATGAACTTCCCTCCAAAGAGTTCTAAATAATCCTAAGGATAAACTAACTAAAATATAACTAATCCAATATAGCTAATTCTAACCTATCCTAAGAGAAAAACTAGAAGAATGAGTACAACAAAAGATAACATCATCAGAACCATAAATAGTTCATAAATTCCAATGATAAATGAAAACAACAATGCTACAGATGCATAAACAAATAGTTTCACAATACATCTATAACATCATTTATGTAACCATGAAAAAATATGTGATAGCATGAGTAAACATAGTAGAGTGCAAAAATAGGTCATACAACATAATCCTATCTACTCAAACAAAAGATAAATGCATAAATAATAGTCTCTACTACATCCATCAAAGCCACGAATTTTTGAAATGCCTCCTTCTCTTTATTACTTAGAGATAATAGTACCATCTTTTGTTACAAAGGGAAGAAGTCTGATTTCTCTACTATGAGTTTCCTTTTACATGACAAGAGAAAAATACTTTTGAGTTCTCTTGGATTTTCATTTCATTTTTTCTCCAATTTATTTTTTACATTTTGAAAAAAATATGAGGGTGATAAAAATGGAATATGAATAGACTCATGGATGATCATTTTTGCACTCATGTAGTTTGCAAATGATATTCATTTTAAAACAATCATTGACTCTGTCCATTAGTGCTATAGTCTGTTTCTGGGAAATTTCTAGGCATTTCTATCTTTGGACTATTGAATAATATCATTTTTTCTTCTTCTCCTCTATCACATCTTTCCATTGAGATATTTCTAGATTAATTTCGTTGTATGTAGCTCAAGATATGATTGTTTGAAGTCATCATATCCAGTTTTCCATCCAAATTCGGGTTCTTTCTGTGTTTTTCATTTTTTGGAACTTTTTTTCTTTCAATATGCTATAAATTTATCTCCCAAATTGTTCTTCTCTCCTTCAATTTTCCATTGAGCCCTCCTGATCTTGTTTTTTTTTATGGCTCCTGAAGTTGGTATGGCTGATTTCCCCCCAAATTCATGAGTATCCATTTTCTGGATTTTCCCATATCGTCTATCAAAATTCTGTCCTGGAGATCTATACCACTATGTTCCTTTGTTTGATACCTTTCCAACTAGGTATCATGGGCCTCATTCTGACACCTGTAGCTCTGGATATGGTCGTTTTGAAACTAGTGACCAACAACCATTGATTATGCCTGTGGGGTAAATATGAACCATTGATCTGAAGTTTGGGGGGTTTTCTCTATGTGAGTGGAGGGTTAAAATCACAGTCATTGATCTGGCAGGTAAACATATTTGGATCGTTGATGGAGTAGGGTGTCATTTTCGGAAGACAGATCTAGGACACCCAAATGCTTGAGAAGAGGAATGTCAAAAACGAGAAGGTATTCATCAATGATGAGGGTTGGTAAGGAAGTGATTTGAGTCTTGGAGTGCCAATGATGATGGGGAATCATAAGAACAATTATAACCATTGATCCATTATAGGCAGGATCATCTCAACCATATATTACCGTAGGTTTCATTTGAGTGAAAAGGGGAAGATGATGTAAAGGTGATGTTGCATGCTAGCATGGAAGCCAACATGTCCCTGAGGCGTACATGTGTCACCATATGGGTGGTTGATGAATGAGAGAGGTCTCAGAAGGGGTTTGAAGCCCTTTAAATATTCACTTGTGACCTAGACAATTATATCTAGATGAGGCTAGATCTCAACCGTTCGTCAGAGAAAGGAGATGTTGGAGTGATCGGGAGAAGGGTCAGATAGGAGTGCCGACGACAAAGAGGAAACATGTCCACACTTATTGGGGTAAACAATGGTGTTTGGAGATGGTTTGTATGGCCACGCTAGTCTACATGACAAGATGAGGATGGGATTACATGTCATGTGGGTGATGTGGAGTATTGGGTCATGGTTAGTATTGAGTTCAGGATGAAAAGTGTCATGCCATGTGGAAGGTCATGGGCAGGGTCAATTGTAGAAGCTTCCAATGCATATGTCACATGCCATTCGTGTCAGCAAGGAAAGTGGGAAGGACTTAACCGGTCTGTGACTTTGTGGCATTGATAAGATTGGGGTTTTTGATCTCAGACTCTTAAGGGTCATTATATCAACAGGGAGACATCGTCATTAGAGAATGGGAGTAGAGTGATAGAGATTAAGGAGTGATGAATCCCTGATGACGAAAATGTATAGGGCAATGTCTTCAGAGAAAAAAATGGCCAAAGGAGAAGTGGATTGTGGGGGATTTTGAGGACAACTATGAAGGTGGTGGGTACCACATTAGT
>JASDQU010683966.1:34609-45383 GCA_032191745.1 Picea mariana | reverse complement strand
TTGTTTTGAGCTCAAAGTTTCGCCCCACAAGATAGTGCCTCCAAAGTTTCAGACCTAGCATTAGAGATGCCAACTCTAAATCATGAGTCATGTATAGCTCTTCATGTTTCTTCAACTTCCTTGATGCATAAGCTATCACTCCTCCATCCTGCATTAGCACGGCCTCCAACCCTTTCTTCGAGGCATCCGTACAGACTGTGAAGTCCTTTTCCATATCTGGCATTCTTAGAATTGGCGCACTAGTTAGTAACCTCTTAAGCTCGATGAATTCACTATCACATTCTTCCATCCATTCATACCTGACCCTCTTGCACGACAAAGTGGTGATGGGTTTCACTATTTTTGAGAATCCTTCCACAAATCTCCGATAATAACCTGCTAGCCCCATGAATCTTCTCACCTCATGGCCATTTTTCGGCACTGGCCACTCCATAATGGCCTTCAACTTTTCTAGGTCCATAGAGATTCCTTCACCGGAAATGATATGACTTAAATAGTGGATCTCTTTTTGAAAGAAGGAACACTTTGACAACTTCCCATACAATTTGTTCTCTCTAAGGAAGGACAACACCACTCTTAAGTGTTCCTCATGTTCTCTTTCATTTTTGGAATAGATAAGGATGTCATCTAGAAAGAATTGTACAAAACGGTCTAAGTACTTATGGAATACGTTGTTCATGAGGCTCATGAATACTGTTGGCATATTGGCCAATCCTAAAGGTACTACAACAAACTCGTAATGCCCAAACCAATTTCGAAAAGCAGTTTTTGGGATATCACCTTCCTTAATCCTTAACTGATGATACCCTGATCGCAAATCAATCTTTGAGAATATCCCTGCTCCTTTCATCTGATCGAAGAGGTCATATATTCATGGCATTGGGTACCTATTTTTCACCGTAGCATGGTTCAAGTCCCTATAATCTATACATATTCGTAAGGACCCATCCTTCTTCTTTACAAAAATTACTAGTGCACCCCAAGGTGAGACACTGGCCCTTAATAGCCCTAAGTCTAGTAACTCTTTCAACTGCATTTGCAACTCACAAAGTTCCGACGCTGTCATCCGATACAAAGTCTTGGAAATTGGTTCTGCACCATGTTTTAGCTCAATACTAAAATCAATCTCCCCCTCAAGAGGTAACCCTGGTAACTCGTTCAGAAAAACATCCTTAAATTCTGACAATATCGGGTACTGATCCAATGAAGGTCCCTTCCTATCTTTCATTGCTTCCACTACATATAGTCGACACCCTTGCCTCAAGCATCGCTTAACCTTCATAGTTGAGATAAAGTGTAATGACACCTTCCTCCATAACCCCTGCATCTCTACTGGTCTTCCTTCATCATCGACACAAAGCACCCTTTTTACCAAACAATCTACCAAAGCTCAATGAGCTTCTAACCAATCCATTCTAATGATTAGGTCATATGCTCTGAGAGCAGTGACATATACCTTCAACCTGGTAGTACACACTTCGAGGTCTACTATACAATTATCAACACTAGGTCCTACCGCTTGTTTTTCCCCTGAAGCCATCTCGACTCGTTTAAAGTCATCGTGCTCGTAGGCTACCAACTCACTCCTTTCTAATGCAAAAGGTGAAATGAAACTATTTGTAGCACCAGAATCAAATTAAATATTAACGTTGATGTGATTTAGCATGCATGATGACTCCACCACTGTGGATTGATGTTCGGCCTGGAGATTATTAACCGCTGTGTAAATTTGGTGGCTTCTACTTGCTCTTCCCATTGGGGCCTTTCCTTCTCTATGCACAAATCATGATTGCAACTCTGGGTAGTCACGCTGGTAATGGGGTCCTCCACATCCCAAATAGGTAACACAGGATTGAACCTATGCACTGTTATGTGACTGTCTCTGAAATGAGTTCCTTCCCCTGGAACCCCTGCCCCTACTAGTTTTTCGCTGAGATGGTCATGGACCTGTCTGCATCGTTGGTGATGAACGAGATGCTACACTCGCTGCCATTGAAATCCCTATGGCTACTATCCTTGGTGTGACTCTGTTACCATATGGAGGTGGCTTTGAGCCCCATCCCATGGGAAATTTCCTTGGGGCCTTCCCTACGAATCCAGGTCGATGAAAAAGGGTCAGTCTCGTACCTCCAGTTAAGTTCATGTGTTCCTCTGCATAGCATGCATTTTCCATAGCTTCCGCTATTGAAGACGGTTTCCACATCTGCACCATAGCCCTTATCTTAAGGTTCAACCCATAAACAAAGTTTTCTTCCTATCGTTGGTCATTATCCATATACGAAACATACTTGACCAATTCCATAAACCTAATCTCATATTCCTCTACAGTTCTGTTTCCCTGTACTAAGGCATGAAACGCTCCTACCTGTTGTTCCTCATAGTAAGCTGGAAGATATTTCATTCAGAACCTCTCCTCACAAAGTTCCCAAGATACTATGTCTGGGGTAAGATGCAGTTGTCTTTCCAGGTTTCCCCACCAGTTCAAGGCACTGTCTCTTAATTGAAAAATAGTTATCTTTTCCTTTGAGGTGGATGCATAGTCCACTAAGGAAAAACACCTTGTCATGCCTTCCAACCATGCTTCTGCGCGTTCACTGGTACAACCCCCGGAAAACTCCGGAAGTTTGATCTTATGCAATTCTCTAGTCCTCCCCCTAAATCCCTCAATGCTTCTAGATTACCCATTCCAGATGGTGGGGGCTCTACTTCGATCCCTGTCGGTTGTCGCCCCTTTAAAGTCTCATTTATGGCCTCCAAAGAGCGCAGTATGAGAGCTAGTTCTGGCGATGGTGGTGGCGACACTGGCAGTGTTGGTGGTAACTGCGACGATGCTCCTCTGCCTCAATTTCCTTGAGTCCAAACCATCTTGTATTATTTAAACTACATCAACCAAATTTGTTAGGGTGAGTTCAAGGACGTTTTCAAATTTGTGCAGCTTAAACTAGAAAACAAGGTCAGGTGTAAGTTTTTCTTTACTTGTCTGTAAACAAACATTACTCTATTTAGGGGAGTGGCTAGGTTAGGGTTAAAGCGTCTAAGATTGATTTCTTCACCTAAGAAAACTATTGACTCCTTCACTTTGTAGTTACACTAGCACTGTACCCCACTCGCTAATTCCTCTAACTTACCCTCCTAGTGCGCATGAAGCCTCCTCTTGCTTATCTTGTTCTAAGTCCTTATACTTTTCATTTAAAACTAATTAAGGTGACTTCCAACCTAATGTCAATGAAATGAGTCTAAGGTTATCCTTTGATGCTTGACTCGTGAGCTTTTCTTGGCACGTCATACATATGCATTGAATTGTGTGTCTCGGTGGCTGCAAGTGCGAGTCTTGAGGGTTGTAGAGTGGCTTTTGGTCATTGGAGCTTAGCGCTTGTGCACTGTGGTTATGTATTGTTTCTGGACTTGTGATCATATGATGTAGTGAGCCTGAGGCTATGCATTGAAGCTTGGTGCTTGTGCACTGGGATTTGGTTCTTAGCTCGTGGACTCAGAGATTGGGCCTCAGGTGCAATACTTTTAATTAATAATTTTTTTTTTGCTAATATCCTTACTTTTAAACCTATCTAAGTTTAAACCTAAATTGAAATCTTTAAAACTAAGGTTTAAGACTTCAATCTTTAATAATATGTTTTAAAGTCTTTAATTTAAACATATATAATAACTTAAAATTATCCATATTTAAATTATATGACTTAAATTAATTTAAAATATAAGTAAAGATTCAAATTGTATAATTGCTTCACCTTATAGTTATTAATTTAAAATAATATCCTTGCTATCACCTATTAATTTTAAATAAAATCTTAAAATCTTAACTAATTGTTAGCACCAGATTAATTGAAATTATATATTTTAAATTAAACATATATATAAAAAAAATAAACATATATAAACATATATATATATAAATTTAAACATATATAATAACTTAAAATTATACATATTTAAATTATATGATTTAATTTTAACAATAAAATAACAAAAAATAATAATAAATAAAAATTTAAAATAAATAAAATAAATTTAAAATAAAACAAATATTACATAAAATTAGAACATTAAATAAAAATTTAAATGTGAAACCGACATCGTGGGTCCTCGCATGACGCTGACATGCCCCCCTTCCAAGGTCATCGCTAGCCGAAACCCTATGCATACCCCCACACATTCTATCTTAACCCTAAATTCTCTTTTCCTCACTCATTTTCTTTTTGGGAGGTCCCTGGCTGCAAGGTCGGCCGCCATGGATGGAGGTCTTCAGGACTAAGTAAGAGCGTAAGAGAGCAAGAAATGCCCCAGGAGGATCAATGACATCCACACCGTGTATGAACTCCTTCATTGGCTTGGCGCTAGACTCAGGCTTTGATGTGTTGATGCTTGTTTAGTTTGTTGTGTGCTTAGCTCACAAGGTAAGGCCTCATGGACTTACTGTTATCTCTAAGCTTTGTGGTTTATAACTATGGATTTTGGTATATGCATTAGCTTGTAATCTTTGGCTCCTCCTCACGGGCTCCTCCTCCTCGTTGCTTGGAACTTGGTTGTTGGCTTGTATATTGTATGATATTACGTGTGTCTCATTCCTTACGCATCTTGTGGGATTGGGACTGGTCTCTGTGTTGTTTTCTAACCCATGATGGTATGTGGTATGTGAAGGTGGTGCGTGGAGCTTGGAGCTTGTTGCTTGGTGGGTGTGTTGGGCACTAGACGCGTACTGAACAACTTTGGTCCATGGGCGCTGGTTTGCAAAGGATGCCTGTTATGGGCTTCTCTCCCAGTCATAGCATGGTGCATGGGTGTACTATTCTAAAACGTCCAGCAAACGATGCCTTCTCCACATACAAGTTGGAATATCCCCTCGAGACAAAGAGTGGGTCAATCTATTTCAAGTTGGAGATTTAAGCTTATCCTCACTGGTATTAAATATCTGTGCACTAAGACTTTAGACGGGTTTTTGGATGTGTTATTCATGCATATATTGTGTGCTGGTGACATGGACAAAAGGTTGATGGGATCAGATTCATTGGGGCTTTCACAAAGGCAAAGAATATCACCAAACTACTGATGCAAAGAATTTTAATTACAGTGAGCATAGACTCAAATCTGCGATTATGGATTACACCTTCATTGTGGATCGATTATGGATTACACCCAATGAGTAAACCCGCGAAGAAAATATTTTAAATTATATTTTAAGTGTGATATGTTGGTTTATAGGATTGTAAAATCGCTCAAGGGTTAATTTTTTTTTTTTTGACAGGTGCAACGCTCGCAGGAAGTTCTGAAATAGTGGTTTTAGTGGTAGTTTTTATTGGAGACTACAACGACCAACAATCATTCTTAGGTTGGTTTTGTCCATGATCATTATTAGGTTTGTTTTGTCCATGATCATTCTAAGATTACAAAAAATATTTGTAATTATTTGTTCTTCCACCCAACAACTCAAAATAAATAGGATATACCAACGCAAACTTGTTCTCTGTTGATTGCAGGTCAGATTGTTCCACTGAATTTAATGAAGCGATTTGAGGCTGCACTAATAAACAATTGGTACCAGATTCAGATGGAGACCGCCATATGTTTTTATCTCAAGTTTCTTCTTATGAAAGAAAAGATTTGAAAATTCCAGTTAGTATACATCCATGAAAACCCACTTGCATAGAATTCTCGAAATCTTCAGTCGCCATTCAATTTTTTTTTCTGCCGAGGTTGGGCTTTTTTGTTAGATAATTTTCGTTCTTAATTTCCATTGCTCCTGTTCCTATTCAATATTCATGAAAACAAAGACTGAGACCAGACATAAAGCAATGCCAGGCCCCACATCGGCTTGCTCCAACTCCATCGATCCTATAAATCTCTACCGGTATGTGTGGTGAATGAACATATATGGTTTAGTTCAAAGGGTGTGTATTATTACTACCTTTACTCTATTTTCACTACACCATATTTTTTTTTTTATTTGTTTTACATTATTTTATAATATATGATGGATTGGCTTACAGGTTAGGCATAGGTGGAGCTTGGAGCTCATATTTTCATCTAATTAAAGAGTTTCAGGGCCATGGGTTGTTTTCAATATAAATATATTTACCTTTTACAGATTATTTAGGTTTTTTTAAATTTATGGGTGGGAACAATTTCATTCTTAAATTGGGTAGGTGGGTAGGCCCTGGTCCAAGTTTGTAAACCAGGGCTCTGATACCATGTGTAGGAACCTAGATTTAATTAAGTCTAATAAGATTCATAAAATTTAAACAAATAAGATTACTTCTACGTAGAAACAATAAGTAATTTATTTTATCATGCATATAAGGAGCATACATTAAATTTACAAACATCATGCTAATAATTTACATAATCATCTCATAACTCAACAAATTCTTAAATAAAATACCTCTTCCTGATGCTAAACTCTTGCTTATCTAGTTGTCCTCCCTGTTGACTTGCCCAACTTTCTTCTTTGAGCAAACCCTCCCCAAACCGACTAACCACCCAGCCAGCTAGGAGCAGCCTGTCCGGCTCCCTAGCTCCAGGATACCGTAAGGAATCCTAGTCGTGGTGCCAAAAATCCCTAGCAACCCGGTGCCCCCTGTGATGGTTCACCAAAACCCCAAAACCAAGCTCCCAACACCGAAAAATATGCAAACCAGAAGTACAGTCCTGTCCTCCAAAATAATTCTTCCTCCCCAAATTTTCATAATCCTCTCCCGTAGGACTCTTCCCCATCATATCTCCCCCCATCCACTGACTCCCTATCCTCCATTAATTATCTTATCCTCCCCATTATTACGTTATCCCATGCCTTTATTACCTTATTCTTCATTTATTACCTTATCCTCGATTTAATGCTTCATTCCCCCCCTGCATATGTAAAGTCTTATTATTAATAATTTAAAGTTATTAAGCCCCTTTAATTTATTAGTCAAATCTTTAATGAGTCTATTAATTAATTAATTAATCATCAACAGATATGAATAATTAATTAATAAATAATTAATTAATTAATATTATTAAGAAATAATCATTGTTTAACTAAAACATATTATGACAGTCAGATTATCTAATTAATTATACTTAATAAACCCTATGCAACTATTTAACCAGGGTTGTTACATTGTTTGCATGTATAGCCTACCTCTAAGCCAACGTTCTTTTAAAGGTTGGTCGAATCAACTAAAGGTTTGATTGATGTTTCTATCTCTAAAAACTCTATGGACATGTGGAAAAGAGAAAGAAAATAAATGTTACCCCTCTCACATGCAGCTTGACTCGCTGCCATGTATTTCACTTCCATTGAACTAAGTGCCATAGATTTTTGCTTCCTATTGTACCAAGAAACATTTGTAGATCCAATACTAAAGATCCCCCCTGATGTGTTCTTTTTTTTCATTGGGTTGCCGGCCCAATTTACATCTATGAAACCATGCAACTTCACCTCATTCGTTTGTCTGTACCATAATACATACTCAGATGTGCCCCTCAGGTATCTCAGGACATGCTTACCCACCTTCCAAAAGAGCTTGGTAGGCTTAAACATCGCTTGACTTAGCTGGTTAACCGCATAGAAAATGTCCAGTCTCATGTTCACAAGATACATTAGCAAACCCACTAACTGTCGATAGACAGTAGCATCCACTACCTCTCCAGAAGTACCATCCTCTTTCCTCCAGTTTCCTAGAAGAGGAGCATCCATGGATTTGCATCCCTCCATGTGAAACTTACCCAGTATCTCCCTTGCATACTTTCCTTGAGACATAAAGAGTTCACCATCTCGCTGCCATATTTCCAATCCAAGGAAATAATGAAGGAGGTGCTTATCCTTCATATTGAACTCCTTTTCAAGGTCATCCTTGCATGAGTGTATCAGTTGCTCATCACCAGTCAGTATTAAATCATCAGCATAAAGAATAATGATTAAAATCTTACCCTCCACCACAATTTGGTATAGGTTTGCATCCGCTTCACTTTTGGTGAAGCCCGGTCCAGTGAAATAGTTTTCTATCCAAGTGTACCAAGAATGGGGTGCTTGCTTCAACCCATACAATTCTCTTTTGAGTCCGCACACATGTGACTCGCTGCTGAAGATATCAAATCCTTCAGGATTCTCTATGTAAACTTCTTCCTCAATGATCCCATTGAGAAACAAATTTTTTACATCCATCTGATGAATGCGCTAGCCCATCTATGCTGAGAGTGCAAAGATGGATCTTATGGAAGAGTACCTTGCGAAATGTGCAAAGGTATCATCATAATCTATTCCCTCAATCTGTGATAAGCCTCCAGCCACAAACATGGCCTTGTCTTTTTCCACACTCCCATCAGTAGCATAATTTACCTTGTAGGTCCATCTTGAACCTACCACTAATTAGTCGACCTGTCTTGGAACAATTTCCCATGAACTGTTTTTGAAAATGGAGTCATACTCCTCCACCATAGCATCAACTGAAGTGGGATCCTGCACTACTTCCTGAAAGGAAGATGGTTCAGTCACAATACATTTTCTCATGAGAGCCATGTATCCAGTAAATCGATCAGGAGATTGTCTCTATCTACACTGTGAAGTAGGGGCTAGTACGTTTTGTGCAACATCTAGTCTCGATCTATCATCATTCATGGTGCACTTTTGACGCAGGGGTGCGGCACCCAGGCACGTCCGCTCTCATAGGACCTTCTTCTTATCGGCCCGAAGAACTTGAAGGTTCCTCTATTTCCCTATTGGGAAATCTGCACCCACAACAATCTTTCCTCTAGGTCTCCCCTTTAACATCAGGAGATCATCTATATCTTGCTATCTCGTGAGTTCGTGACTCA
The DNA here is from genome assembly GCA_032191745.1 of Picea mariana. Lineage (NCBI taxonomy): Eukaryota > Viridiplantae > Streptophyta > Pinopsida > Pinales > Pinaceae > Picea > Picea mariana. The sequence goes on along the minus strand of JASDQU010683966.1, from coordinate 36,572 downwards.
AAGCCTCCAACTCTTCCTTTCAAATCTTGCGATACCCAATCTGGCGATACGGGTATATCTCCTTCCACATGCAACCGTGGGATAGGCTTGAATGTTATCACCTCTCGCAACCTCGCAACCTCGCGACCTCGCAACCTTGCAACCTCACGGGTTGAACCATCGAACTTTCACTCTCCTATTCCGCGAATTCCTGAGATGCGAGAATTCAACGGAGTGTTGACTCCTATCTCCAAGCAATGTGTGTCCACCCGTCGACCGCGTGGTCCCACCTTATATTCTGCCACGCGTCCACACAAACCTCGGCTCCTCGGCACTTCACGACTCACGAATCCTAACGCCAATATTTCAGGACTTCTCAAGGCGAGGTCCCTAGGGCTTCGGGCCACCTGTATTCCACTCGCCAACTCTGCTATGGCCCACGCTATCCTCTAGCTGTCAGGATATTGGTATCTCACAACCTCGCGATCCCCGTGGCCAAATTCTCGAACCTTTTCTCACGAGGTTCTGATACATGATCCCATGTGCGGATCCAATGGTCCTCCTATGATCCGGATCCAACGAATCTCCTTCTCTCGCTACAAGCGACCTCATGACTTGGAGCACCCAATGTTTGGGATCTCACCCTGTGAACTTCTGATTTTGCGAGATCTCTCGATCTCTTGCCACCTGTCCTCCTCAGATGGATGTCTACAAACCTCTCGCTACTTCGCCGCTTCGCGTCCTCACGCCTCGCGACTTTGAACACCCAATACTTGGGATTTCACCCTGCGAACTCTCGAGTTCGTGAGATCTCTTGATCTCTGCCACCTGTCCTCCTCGATGGACGGCTACAAGTCTCTCGCCACTTCTCTACTCGTGAAGCTAAATAAATTCTCTTTCGGTCCTCCAATGTCTGAGTCTGCGAGATGAGAGAATCTCCTTACACGTGTCCTCCACAACTAATGGCTATGATCTTGTTGGGATATCGCGTCTCGTGATATCACTGTTCTTGCTACACAACTTTTCAGCCTTCAACTCGCGAATCCCCGATACACGATACCACGTGTAGATCCTACGGCTCCAGTGACTCAGAATCGATGGCCCTGCCCCTCCTGAGCTTCAAACCTCTTCGGACCTTCTTTCCTTAACCTCCTTCCACTTCTACAAGATCTAACGATCCTCGGAACTTCGTGAAATCTCTTAAGAAGATTTAGACCACACGTTCTTCCTTGGGTAATCCATGAAATGAACAAAGTGTCTTTCCATGAGACTCCTTCTCCGCCTCGCCAACCTGCAATGTTTCTCCCTGACTTCAAGTCACACTTATCTACACTAATCTTCAGCGACTCAAAGGCCTACCCTTCCTGAGCTTTGCTAAATTACTTCAATCCTCAACGAGGTTCTTTGCACCCACTCCTTGCGGTAAGCCTGCGAACACTTCAACTGTTTGATCTTCCTTGACTCTGCGTAGCCCGTAGCAGCAGTCCTTCAATACTTCTACTCAGTTTCACGACTGAGACTCTCCTTTAGCCTGCACACTCCTTGCACATCTTGTATAACCCACTCTCACTCCTAGTGGTATGAGAACAAGAGTTAACTCTCTAAGCTTTCTGTCAACGCACTCCTTACGGATGACTTCAACTGCACTCCTTGCAGGAATCCTTGCTCAAGTAGAGAAACAATTGAAACTCATTCCACTTCCTCTCAGATTTCGATCTTAACACATGAAATCATACACACAACATAATAACAAATGCATAACAGGAAGTACTATTCATAAGAAGAGCATTCCACACACATACACAGAGAATAACACAACATCCATGAATCTGAATCAACTTCTTCTATTAATTCAAGATCTGTACATGGGTATTTTCTACAACTCTCTGCTATTCTCCTATGCTCTAGAGTCTCCTAACTCTTCCTGAACTATCTTACAATGATACAAATGAGGGTGTCTATATCCGTTTTCCCTCCTGGACTC
>JASDQU010683966.1:19918-31837 GCA_032191745.1 Picea mariana | reverse complement strand
TTGGCAATGGGAATCTATACCTGATAGTTATCTTATTAATGGATCTTGAATCAGTGCACATCCTCCAGCCTCCGTCTTTCTTCGGACTAATTACTGTTGGAATAACACATGGACTCAAGCTTTCCTTGACCAAACCTTTGTCCAACAACTCCTAGACCTGTCTTTTAACCTCTTCATTCTTCTGTGGCGTCAATCTGTATGCGGATTTGTTTGAAAAACTAGCTCCTAGTAGTAGGTCTATATGATGACTCATGCAACTCATCGGTGGCAATGAACGAGGTAATTCATCCACCACAATATCAGCGAACTCTTCCAGCAGTTCCTGAACTTCTTCTGGAAAATCATCCACTCTTGTGCTAGTCAGAACAATTCTTGGTTTTCTGACCACAAAGAATTGTGGATCCTCCTTCTTCTTAACTTTTGTAAGAAGTTCCTTCCCACTCATGAGAAGTATTGTGTTGTTTACCTCCGTCTTCACCTCTTTATCACTAATTGGACACAACATATGAGTTCTCCCATTCCTTTCCAGGGTATATGTATTCATCCTCCCATCATGAATTACATTTCTATCATACTGCCATGGTCTACCCAACAATAAATGATAGACATCCATAGGAATAACATCACATAAAATCTTATCATTATATCCTCCTATCTTAATGTCAACTAAGCACTGTTTAGTGACATTTACCTGATGTCCCTTCTGTAGCCATGAAACTTTGTATGGACTCGGGTGATCAGTTGTCTCCAACTGCAAATTTTCTACCATCTCGGTTGAAACGAGATTATCTGTGCTTCCACTGTCCACGATGACCTTGCATACTCTATCCTTGGTTTTGCAAGCAGTCCTAAAAAGATTGTTCCTCTGCGCTGAATTCTCTATCTCCTTCTCTGGCGTCAAAAGAACCTTCCACATCACTAGCGATCTTCCACCTTCAGCGTACTCTGTCTTAACATCTCACCTCTGTGCCTTGGCGATGTGAGTCTCTCCAGTTTCTTTCTTTTTCTCTGGACACTCAAATGACTTGTGCCCTTTTTTCCACATGTGAAGCATGTGATTACTCCACCTCTTCCTCTTCCTCTACCTCTGGTACGAGGAAACCAATTATTATCAGCATATCCTCCTCTCTGCTCAGTATGTTGTTCTCTTTGCTCAGCATATCGCCCTCGTTGTGAACTTCCACCTCTCTCTGTCTGAGTCTGAGGTTTCTTTCATTCCTCCTTGGGCTTCTGGTATTTATCTTGGGCAACTGATTTGCCTTTGGGCTGACTCCTGCCTCGGCCCCTCTGACTTTGTTTGCGTCTCAGCTTCTCCTCAGCTTTCAGAGCTAATTGGTAAGCATCCTCCATCGTTCGGATGGTTGCCATATTTATTTCATCCTAAATTTCATACCTCAGGCCATTCAGATACCTGGCCACCTTTTCTTCATTTCTTTCGCGATGACCTGCCCTGATATTCAACTTGTAAAATTCCTCAGTATACTCCTTCACTGTCATCAGCTTCTGTCTCAGGTTTTGCATCCTCCTGAATAGAGAAATTTGATAATCACTGGGAACGAATTTTGCCTTCATCTTTGCAATCATTCTGTCCCAGCTCTTAATCTTCTGCTTGCCTTGGCAACGCCTGTCAGCTTGCAGTTCATCCCACCACAAGGCTGCATGTCCTTTTAATCTTGTGACAGCATGTCTGACTTTCTGATCATCTTCGATATCTTCATAATCGAAGTAAGTGTCTAGATCTCTAATCCAATCTAGCAGCTCTTCCGCATCCAGATTTCCTTCATAAGCTGGAATGTCCATTTTTGTTTTTGAACTCATCCGAGTGATAGCCTTAATTAAATGCTCATTGGATGCATCTTCTACTGGGATTTCTTCTTCTTCACGTCCAACATCACCTTCATCCTCGGATTCACTGATATCTCCCACATCATCTCTTCGTCTTTCTCTTATCTCCATGTCCTCCATTCTCGCACGAAGATTTCGCATTCCTCTCTCCACGTTTGGATTCTGTGCTTGCCTACCTCTTTCTCTGGACATTTCCGTTTCCTCCTCTGGATCAGGTGATTGTCTACCCCTTCTCCTTGGCGGCATGGTGAATTCTCCTTGTCCTCTACTACAGAAAGAAAAGAATCTTTTCTATGCTCGTATACCACTTTGATGTAGGGGCGCGCCACCCAGGCATGTCAGCTCTCACAGGACCTTCTTCTTCTCGGCCCGAAGAACTCGAAGGTTCCTCTATTTCCCTATCGGGAAACCTGCACCCACAACAATCTTTCCCCGAGGCCTCCCCTTTACCACCTGAAGATCAGCTATATCTCGCTGTCTCGCGAGTTCGTGACTCAAAGCCTCCAACTCTTCCTTTCAAATCTTGCGATACGTGATCTAGCGATATGGGTATATCTCCTTCCACATGCAACTGTGGGATAGTCTTGAATGTTAGTGCCTCTCGCAATCTCGCAACCCTGCGACCTCGCAACCTCGTAACCTTTCAACCTTGCAACCTCGCGGGTTGAACCGTCGAACTTTCACTCTCCTATTTCGTGAATTCTCGAGATGCGAGAATTCAACGAAGTGTTGACTCCTATCTCCAAGCAACGTGTTTCCACCCATCGGTCGCGCGGTACCACCTTATATTCTTCCACGCGTCCACACGAACCTCGGCTCCTCGGCACTTCACGACTCACAAATCCTAACGCCAATATTTTAGGACTTCTCACAACGAGGTCTCGAGGGCTTCGTGCCACCTGTATTCCACTCGTCGACTCTGCTATGGCCCACGCTATCCTCTAGCTATCGGGATATTTCTATCTCACAACCTCGCGATCCCCGTGGCCAAATTCTCAAACCTTTTCTCACAAGGTTTCGATACATGATCCCACGTGCGGATCCAACGGTCCTCCTGTGATCTAGATCCAACAGCTGTCCATCTCTTGCTACTCACGACTTCGCGACTTGGAGTACCCAATGTTTGGGCTCTCACCCTGTGAACTTCCGAGTTCACGAGATCTCTCGATCTCTCACCACCTGTCCTCCTCAGATGGACGGCTACAAACCTCTCGCTACTTCGCCACTTCGCATCCTCGCGCCTCGCGACTTTGAATACCCAATACTTGGGCTTTCACCCTGTGAACTCCTGAGTTTGTGAGATCTCTCGATATCTTCCACCTGTCCTCCTCAGATGGATGGCTACAAGTCTCTCGCCACTTCACTACTAGTGAAGCTAAAGGACTTCCCTTTCAGTCCTCCAATGTCTGAGTTTGCGAGATGAGAGAATCTCCTTAAACGCGTCCTCCACAATGAACGGCTCTGATCTTGTCAGGATATCGCATCTCACGATATCGTTGTTCTTGCTACACAACTTTTGGGGCCTCAACGCGCGAGTCCCCGATACACGATACCATGTGTAGATCCTACGGCTCCGGTGACTCAGAATCGACGGCCCTGCCCCTCCTGAGCTTCAAACCTCTTCGGACCTTCTCTCCGTAACCTCCTTGCACTTCTACAAGATCTAACGATCCTTGGAACTTCATGAAATCTCTTAAGAAGATTTCAACTGTCCGTTCTTCCTTGGGTAATCCACAAAATGAACAAAGTGTCTTTCCACGAGACTCCTTCTCCGCCTCGCCAACCTGCGACGTTTCTCCCTGACTTCAATTCACACTTATCTACGTTGATCTTCAGTGACTCAGAGGCCTACCCTTCCTAAGATTTGCTAAATTACTTCAATCCTCAACGAGGTTCTTTGCACGCACTCCTTGTAGCAAGCCTACAAACACTTCAACTGTTCGAGCTTCCTTGACTTTGCGTAGCCCGTAGCAATAGTCCTTCAATACTTCTGCTCAGTTTCATGACTGAGACTCTCCTTTAGCCTGTACGCTCCTTGCACAGCTTGTATAACCTACTCTCACTCCTGGTGGTATGAGAACAAGAGTTAACTCTCTGAGCCTTCTGTCAATGCACTCCTTGCAGACGACTTCAACTGCAGTCCTTGCAGGAATCCTTGCTCAAATAGAGAAACAATTGAAACTCATTCCACTTCCTCTCATATTTCGATCTTAATACATGAAATAATACACACATCATAATAGCAAATGCATAACATGATGTAATATTCATAAGCAGAGCATTCCACACACATACATAGAGAATAACACAACAGCCATGAATCTGAATCAACTTCTTCTATTAATTCAAGATCTGTACATGGGTTTTTTCTACAACTCTCTGCTATTCTCCTATGCTCTAGAGTCTCCTAACTCTTCCTTAACTATCTTACAATGATACAAATGAGGGTTTCTATATCCGTTTTCCCTCCTGGACTCTAAAACTGTTTAATCTAAGAATTCAATTCTATCTACCTGCATCTACTACTATAAATGCCTCTGTCTATCTCAGACGAGAGCGTATGGCTCGAGGTATGATTACATTTTTACCAAGGCACCTAATTAAATGATCTCATTTATGTTCATCGCATCAACTTCAAGGGGAAAATTAAAAATTCAAAAACTTGCATTGGATGTCTTCTAGTTGTTTTCTGCTTCCACGTTGGTTTTGCTTGTCGTGAGGGATGCTCCTGCATCAACTTTCCTCCATTTCTAATGGATGTCTCTACTTGAGTGGATTCCTCCACTCCATGAACCTCCTCATGTGGTTGATCCACATGTTGAGACTCATCTTTGGGAACAAACAGTTCCTCCTTTAAAGGCAAGCAACTCCCTCTCAAGCGACAACCGCATAGTCATCTTACTGTTAGGGAAATACACATGATAATTATGGGGTGTTTCTTTGTACCCCACAAATATCCTAACTTTAGCAGTCGGTTCGAGCTTCTTCCCGGCATCCTTGGTCACATGCACATAAACAGATTAGCCAAAAATCTTAAAATGAGAAACATCAAGTTTCTTACCAGTGAAAGCTTCTTCAGGTGTACTCATGCCAAGTACTCTATGAGGAAAACAGTTTTGCACGTAAACCGCAGTATTGCATGCTTCCACCCACAAATTCATTGATAGGCCCTGATCATGCAACATCGCTCATGCTGCACCCACAATCATTCTGTTCTTCCTCTCTGCAACCCCATTTTGTTGTGGGTTATGATGCGCTATTTGTTCTCTTTGAATTCCTTATTATCTACAGAAGTATTTGAATTCGTTAGAGATGTATTCTCCACCATTATCACTCCTCAGAGCCTTCACTTGCTTCCCCAACTCTTTCTCCTCCAATTATTTAAACTCATAGAACTTTGAGAATGTTTGATTCTTCTTCTGCAGGAAGAAGATCCAACATTTACGAGAAAATTCATCAACAAAAATAACATAATACTTATGTTTTGTTGTTGAATCAATCGAGAATGGTCCACACACGTCTGTTTGAACTCTCTCTAGGATTACCGAAGCACGGTTCTCCTTTTCATGAAAGGTGGACTTTACATACTTTCCCATGGTGCAACCCTTGCACTGATATAACTGAGAAAGTGTTTCTATTGGAAGTCTACTAGATATCAATTGCATGATTTTGAAGGCTCTATGATGAAGATGGCCCAAACACCTATGCCATAATTCGTTCTCATCTTGACTCAACACTTTTTCTTCCTTTATCATCATGGAAGTACAACCATATACCTCTTGGTTGTAGAGATTCTTAACTAGAATCCCTATCTTTTTTACTTGACCCATTGTTTTATGTCGCAGGAAAGATTTTCCATCGTTGAAAACAATGTCATAGCCTCTGTCCTCCAGCATTGTGACTGAGACTAGGTTTTTCTTTAGACCTGGAACATGCATAACATATTTCAATTGAAATGTTTTACCTAACTCCCTCTGAAATGTAATGGTACCAATTCCATTCGCACTGTATCGTCCATAGTTTCCCATCTCTATATGCATTTTAAGATCTTTCTCCTCCAAGTCACTAAAAAGGTCCTTATTTCCCATCATGTGGAAGGAAGTGCCACTATCCAAATACCACACCGATCCCAATGCACTTGAATCCATGCATGTGATAAAAGAGAAGTCAAGTTCATATTGCGAGGCAAGGGCCTCAACAAATGCAGCTCCAACAACCTTCTTGTTCTTCTTCTTCTGCAGACAGTTAGTAGCGCGATGCCCATGTTCGTGATAGTGAAAACACTTCACTTTGGACAAATCCAGCTTCTTGACTTTAGATTGGGATGTTGAAGGGGATTTCTTCCCCTTCCCTCTCCTTTCCTTAGCAGCCAAAGAACAATCCTCTTCATCATCATGCTTTGATGAAGAGCCATCTCTGGTGTTCCTCCTGAACTCCTCCTGCGTTAGATCCGATCATAGTCATTCCCAATCTTGCAATTTTTCCCTTCCATTGACAAAGTCTTGATAACTAAGACAATTCTTGGGAAGTCCTGGGAGAGCCAAGCTCACCAAATCATCATCAACGACTGTTATTCCCACACTCCCCATCTCATCTTGACATTGGACAAACTTCGTGATATATTTTGGAATGGAGTCACCTTTCTCCATCTTAAACTTCCTGAGTTTATCTTTGAGTGCCAATTTCCTATGGTCATTGTTGTTTTGGAATAGATCTGTCAAAGCCTTCCACATTGCATATGGTGTGGCTTTCCCATGGAGGTTTGAGACAATGTGGTCTTGTACTCCCTCCAATAAAATCCTCCTCGCCTTTGCCACTTTCTTTTTCCATGCATCAAGATTTGCAGTGTCTACAGCATCTGGCTTAGGAACATCCTTGTCAATGAATTCCTTCAAGCCATTGTCTTCGAGTACTACCTCCATCCAATCCTTCCAAGGAATGTAGTTTGATCTACCCTTGAGTGCATACTCTAACCTCAAGCCATTGAAATCCATTTCGATCTTGAATCAGTTGTAACATTAAGAAAGTCTTTCTGCAAATCCAAATTCTATCCAATCAAAAACTTAGCTTCTGGAATCTTCTGATCTCTGATACCATGTAGAAATTTTAATACAAATTACGTATTTCCTGGATTCTCCTGATCTAACAATTATATGAAATTTGTTAAATACATAATAGCGTCTACTTAAATTCTTGTGGAATTTAAAACACGATCGCTAATTGCAATATCAAGAAGAGAGATCAATCACACATAACACAGATGTTTAACCAGGAAAGCATAAAGCTAAAAACCCCACTATCATATATTATGTATATATCATGGATCATGAAATAATCTCGTACAAAAATCTAATCCAGCAACTCTCAGTACAATAACAATCATCTCACACTGTCATACCAAAATTGGAAAATGCATGTGCCAATTTGCTGCCTCCAGATAGCCTGCCTCCTCTACACAATCCATGCAATGGAAAACCTGCAAATGAATTCCTCTTTCCTAGGCTACGCATACCTCATGGGAACATCCAATGTGTGTTTGTTTGCATGAGTGCACCCACTAAAGTCACAACTGATAGTCAAGTTGTCCTTTTGACCTTCATCTCAACTGGGTCTCCACTGGATCTAACATGCATGTAGTTAACACTGGTAAATCTTCAGTTTCATGTGAGACCATTGATTGTGAATTAATTAATAATTAATTTGCTAATCTCTCACTTGTGTAAGTTCAGTTACAACTAGTACAACTCATCTTAACTCACTTAACTGAGTTAAACTACTTTACAACTCACATAACTACACATATAACTCTGTTACAACTTCTAATCACTTAGTTACAACTAATGCGATTTGCATGTCCCACCAATCAACCTTTGAACTCAAATTTCCTATAGCTAACTCATTTTTCACTTCAATTAACTATTTCCAAGTGCTCATTGAGAATTGATTAATATTTATTGTCCAACTATTATTAAGGTATAATAATAGTTGACATACATCTATAAATATAATTCCCTCACCGTCTATAAATAGACGTCATCTATAAATATAATTTGTTCATCATCTAAAAATAGACTTCCACCTAAAAATAGCCTAAGGCTCAATCCTAGTGTAGGTCCATAATTTTAACTAGGATCTTCTTGTTGAATATCAACACTCTCATCTATGATTGAACCAACCCGTTTTCAAGAGGACATCAAGGATGAATTTTGGAATAAGTCCATGGATGAATAATTGGATCAAATAGAGAAAAATGACACTTGGGAATTGGTTCCAAGACGAAAGAATAAGAATGTGATTGACACAAAGTGGGTATACATGAATAAATTGAATGAATATGGACAATTTACAAGGAACAAATCTAGATTGGTATGTAAAGGATATGCATAGGTTGAAGGAATCAAATTTGAATAGACATTTTCCTCAGTTGCCAGAATGGAAGAAATTTGATTTCTTTTAGCTTATGCATGCTCCAAAAATATTAAATTGTATCAGATTGAGGTAAAATCATCTTTTCTGAATGGGGAACTTGAAGAAGAGGTCTACATTGAACAACGAGAAGTATTTCAGTTGTCAGAGAACACATATTATGTTTGTAAATTAAATAAGGCCTTGTATGGTCTAAAACAGGCTCCTAGAGCATGGTACTCTAGACTGGATAAATATCTACAATAGGCAGGGTTCTTAAAAGTTAGTGCAGACAACAACCTCTACATCAAGGTATTTATTAATTGAAGTTTATGTTGATGATATGATTTTTGGAAGTACTGATGACGGGTTAAGCCATAAATTTGCAAAGGACATGCAGAGTGAATTTGAAATGTCATTACTTGGAGAGAAATATCCATATTTCTAGGTCTTCGGATATGTCAAAGAAACAAAAGAATTTGTATTTCTCAAACCAATTACATCAGAGAAATGCTAAAGAGGTTTGGAATGGAAGATTGCAAAACAGTTATCACTCCTATGAAAACCAGTTGGAATTTGAGCAAATATGATGATTGAAAGTATACAGATCAGAGGCAATACATGTCGATGATTGGTATCCTACTATACGTGACATCATCTAGAACATATGTAATGTAGGAAGTTGTATAAGTGGCACGATTTCAAGCATCACCAAAGGAATCACATGTATTAGGAGTGAAGCAAATTTTCATATATCTCAAAGGAACATAAGATTTTGGGTTATGGTATCCAAAAGGAAAGGATCTATCACTTATTGGCTACACAGATGCAGATTGGGTAGGTTACATTGATCACCAAAGAAGCACCAATGGAGCAATGTTCTACTTGGGTGAGTGTTTAGTATCATGAATAAGAAATAAACTATCATTGATATCTTTATCTACAACCAAGGCAGAGTATATTGCAGCAACAACATGCTGTACACAGTTTTTTATGAATGAAACAAATTATGACAGATATACAGGTTGAGTATGGTGATACCATTTCAATCTCTTGTGATAATACAAGTGCCATCAATATCTCAAAGAACCCAGTGATGCACGCCAAGATGAAGCACATTCCAATCAAGTATCACTTTCTACAGGAACATGTTGCAGAAAAGAACATCATATTTAATTATGTGGGAACAATATAACAAGTGTCAGACATATTTACAAAACCTCTTATAAAAGAAGCATTTGAGTATATTCGCCAGAGACTCGGAGTTATTTCTACTCCAAAATGAATGTTTTTTAATGTTTATCTTATATATATTAGATGTACATGAGGAAGCACAATAAAGAGGACAGTTTAGGTTGGTAGATAAGACAAGTCAGTTAGGGGGAGTAGACTCGAATGGAAAGATATAATTTCCATTGATGAAAAGGAGGGAGAGATTTATTAGATGCAGAGGACTGAGGCATGTTTCCAAGGGGAGCATTGGTCACAGAGATAAAGGAATGATTCTAGGGGGAGCATGAGTGATATGATTCCAGTATTGCATCAAATTGTTTCCATCAATGCCAAAGGGGGGGATTGTTTATTAATTGGGTTGTTTGTCATTGATTTCAAACCTTGAAGAAACTCTGGTATCAAACTATGGTAGCACAAAGGTTTGGGTAATGGAACCAAGTTTGTTTGATGTATAATTGTATGTGTCTTGATATAATTGTAGGTAAAACTATTATAGATGGATAGTACATGTCATGCCATTTCTGGTGGTATGTGGAACATCATACAACTCCTCACGGTTTGAGAATTATGGCCTTATGAAGTTGGAGGACCTTCATATGTTGGATTGAAGCCCCAAAAGGTCAAAGAAGTCAAAGTCCTTGCAAAGAAGAAATTATTTAAATAATAAAGTGAAGTGACAAAGTCAAAGAGGATTATTTAAATAATAAAATGAAGGGACAAAGTCAAAGAGAATTATTTAAATAACAAAGTGAAGTGACAAATTCAAAGAGGATTATTTAAATAATAAAGTGAAGTGACAAAGTCAAAGAGGATTATTTAAATAATTAAGTAAATGGAGAAATTTTTAATTATGGAAAGTGGTTATAAGAAGGTTAACCCTAAAATGAGGAAAATGGGTTAAGTATTCAAGTGGCTATTGGATATATGGACAAGTGACAAATTGGGAAAAGTTGGACATAGGTGACTATGTGGACAAAGTGGTCTAGACAATGCTTCTCAGGAAGCTACATGAAAGTATAAATAAGAGGCAAGGCTCTCTCATTTCAATCACACTTGAGAATATTGAATATCTATAGGTGACTAAGGTAACCAAAGGATATCTAAGATGAATTTCAGAGGGAAGGTGAAGTACAGAAGTCCGAAATTCAAAGGAGGATACATTATTTTGATGATGCTTTCTAAGGTATGTTATTTACAGGTCATCTCACCATTTTTGCAATAATGTTTTTTCTAAAATGATTCAGACCACGAAATTGGAAGGCCAATGAGGAAACATACCCAAGTAGTAGTGGTACGAATTTAAGCTTGTGGGTCGTTGTATGTTTGAAGTTACACTCCGTGGAAAATAGGGTTTGTGACTAGTCCTGAAACTAGTCTAAACCATGTGTTTCAGGAAAAAATGCCATAACTTCTTCCTAACATTTCCAAATTCAGTAACACCAAATATGTTTATTTGTGTATAGTCTTTAGTATTATTTTTACAATTTTAAGATCCATACAAGAAATATTCTGTGAGGTGCACGCTCTACAAGTCCACTCTATAGAATAAGCCAGAATTCAACAAGGTATGTCATTTTTTATATAACTCCCTTTTTGATAGGTTCCACATAGTGACACCTGAAGGAATTGCATAAAATGAACTAAAGAACATTTTTTACTATTTTTAGATCTTTATTTAGTACAGGTTCATAGTTATGATTATTTCAAGTTAGGGTTGTTGACTAATTCTGAAGTAATCATTTAAGACTAAAGTAAAGTTTGATAAAAATGCTAGTCTCTTGTTGTTAAAGTTAAGGAAGGTTTGCAGGTATGTGATCATATACACTAGGTCTATTACAGACTTACAAATCATATATGGATGATGAAATTTTTGAGGTTTAGGTTGGTGCATGATTGATGCACTTGTTTATGGTATAGGTTGATGCATGGTTGATGCATGGTTTGGGTTATTGGTACATGTTGTTTGGTACAGGTTGATTAGTACATTTTTACAGTAGTATATCACACAATGATAGTGTGACAGTGGTTCCATCATGCTATTTATACGTCAGGGCAGTTTGACAGGGCAAGGATAAGTGGTTTTATCCACCTTCTGGTTGTAGCCGAAGAACATAGGGGGTTGTAGCTAACTTCTAGTTGTAGCCAAAGAATTGGGGAGTTGGATCTTCCCTCAGGTTGTAGCCTGAGAAAATAGGGGGTTGGAGCCTCTATCCATTTGCAGCTAGAAAACAAAGGAATTTGGTGCTTCCAATGAATGTGATTCTTCAAGACATATAAGAAAAAGCATTTTGTGGGTTTTTCCCGCTTTGGGTTTCCATGTAAAAACGCTAGTGTACTGTGTATGTGTATCATTGTTCATGTGTTCATTGTTTATTTACTCTGCAAATATTGGATGATAATGTTACATTGATATAACACTTGTATTATATGGTTAAA
>JASDQU010683966.1:0-19830 GCA_032191745.1 Picea mariana | reverse complement strand
CCTCTCAGTAATCCAACACATATAGCATGCTATATGTGTTATAATATAACAAATATAACATGCTATATGTGTTATATTATAACACATATAGCATGCTATATGTGTTAAAGGTAAAATCGTGAATAACGTATTGTTAAGAGTAGCTAATAGATTATAAATACTTACCGTTTTTTTTCCTTGTTCCAAAACTTGTTATCCACTTTTATAGTTTCACCTAAGAATAAGAGTTAGAAAAAACTATACAAGAAGGTAAAATCCTAAACAAGGTATTGTTAAGAGTAGATAATTAAATATAAATACATGTAGGATTGTTTCCTTGTTCCAAAACTTGTTATCCATTTTTACATTTTCACGTATAAATAAGAGTTAGAAATACTATAGAACAAATGATAATAACAATAATGATTGAATTCAAACATAAAGAAAGTGAAACATAAAGAAAGTGAAAATAATGAACATAATCAAATTTTATAGAAAAATTGTAAAACAAATGATAATAATAATAATTGAATGGAAGCATAAAGAAGGAGAAAAGAATGAACATAATCAATTTTTATTCAATGACAACATCAAAAGTTTCTTCCTATATGTTTTTCTAGTCGCCATAGTCTCTATAAGATATGCACAATTCAACTTTGATCATGATTTGGTATCTAACTCCTAAATTATAACTAGCATAATGATTGCACAACTTATCTATATGCAAAGCTTATATTTGCACCCTCTTTTTAATAACATTAACCTATTCATAAATTCCCTTCGTCATTTTGGTTTTACATTAAGGTCAATCGTGCACCATAAATGATTTTACTTGTGCAATGTACTAACGAATTCTCCGCCTAGATAATTTGGTTTTTCCATTTATTTTCTCCATTATTGATTCTACAACATCACCCTTGTGATCCTTGTGGTTTCACAACCAATCAACAATTCCACTTTAGTGATAGCATACGGTTCTAGTGCCATGTTACTTTTCCATGACAACATTTTCACAACACACTAACTTGTCTTATTCGTGGAATTGCATAGCTATGCAATTTATTATTTTGTACAAACCCAATTACTTACATCATTTATTTTAACTTACCAAGCAAACTGTCCTACGAAATTAAGAAAATGGTAGAGAAAAAATACTTTTGGGTGATGTCAATTTGTCAAAACCAAGAATGCTCTTAGGAAACAAATGAACTTATTTTTCATGTAGAATGAGCCATAGAATATTGGAATGACAAAAATGATGAATATGGCACATCTTTTCAAAATCACAACACATCGTCTAAAATTTTGTTATTCCATTTAAGAAAATACTTCAAATAATTTTTCTTCATGTTTTCGTGCCAAGCTAACTTTCTTAATAAATTAAGGAAATGGTAAGAAAAACATATTTACACTTGATGTCAATTGCTCAAAACCAAGGATGCTCTTGGATCATAAATCTTTGGTTGGGAAAAGATGGAGCATCTTTCTCAAGTGGACGAAACCATAGACAATTGGAATTAAAAATGATAATGAATATGGCACAACACATATTCAAAAACTCTCAATGATAACATTTTGTTATTCCACTTAAGAAAATACTCATGATATTTTATTCTCACGTTTTCCTACTATCCATGTTTGTGAGTATCCATTGAGTTTTCCTACTATCCATGTTTGTGAGTATCCATTGAGGAGGCCTTCTAGGCCATGTAAATGTCATCATGAATTAACATAAGTTTAACAATCTATAAGAAAATATGTAATAAATGCATAAAGAAACATAATGAATGATTATATGGAGCTTGTACAACTGATCCAACCATCCCTCTATTGTATAAATAATCATAGAGATATAATAAAGACTCGGATGGATATCCTTACTTAATGTATCTCTTGTTTGTTGGGTTGTTGGGTTGTGTTGTGTATGTTCTTGATGTGATTCAAGATGTAGGTGATAGAAACAACAAAATGGGGCGGTGTGAGCCTTAAAAATATGGGGAAATAAGAAATGATCGGGATAGAGATATTAGAATATATTGATTGTTCCTCGTCGATGTTGCATACTCGTGAATGTTGATTGTTATTGCTCGTTGAATATGGTCACTGATGAATATTTTTTCTTTATTGTTCTTGATCGATCCATTGTTCATGGTGATGCTTGAAAATGCAAAAGAATTGGATGAAAACTATGCAAAGATATGTTAATTGATGCTCCTCGATATTGAAAACGACCAAGAAGATTCTCAACAAAAAATTATTGGACCAATCAATACATGAAAAGGAAATGTTGGTTATTTTGAATGTAACGGATCTCTGACGCCCTTATCTATTGGGGAAACACTTCCAAATTAGGACCAACCATAAGAGCCTCAAGTATTTACTGAAGTAGCATATGTCATCCACAGAGAAAAAAAAATGGGTGACTAAGCTATTTTGATATTATTATCAGATCATTTACAAAAAAGGAAAAGAAACTATGGTTTTTTATGCTCTTTCAAGAAAATATGAAGATGAAGAGTTCCTCTTTTCCCTTCCCTTTCATTGTACCATATTAGCTCCAAGTTGTTCTCTAGGAATGATTGCAGGATACCAAAATTTCACGTCTGATCCAACAATTGTAAGCCAATTCTCCAGTTTCCCTAGGGTACTCTTTGCAAATGATTACCTTGTCTACAAATTCCATATGTATTTAAGTAAAAAATCAAGACTTAAATCCACGGTGATTTTGTGAGATTCATGCTACACCCATGAGAACCCACTTTGAACAACAATTTTTCTCAAGAATTTTCTAGGCTATAGGGCCCCCAATTGCATCTAAGAACATCCTATCATCTTAACATTGATGATCAACCTTAAGTTGTCAACACGTTTTTGGAAACATAGTTGCATTGATCTTCATATGAATGGAAAAATCAGTGGGCTCAATTGTTACCACTAGTTGAATGGTGGTACAACACCTCTTACCATATAGCTACTCGCATGACTCTTTTTTAAGAATTATATGGACAAATGCCACCTTCAGTAATCTCATACATGCCAGGTGTCTTGAAGGTTCAACCGGTTGATCAAAATCTTACATTTCGAGAGGATATTCTTGATTCCCTCAAAGAGAATTTCGTAATGGCTTGGAATCACATGAAGAAACAAGCATACCAAGGTCATTATGAATGTCAATTTGTTGAAGGGGACAATGTGTTTCTTCTACTACAACCTTTAAAGAAGACTTCACTCATGGTTGAACATTATTAGAAGCTTATGGATACATTTTATTTTCCTTATACAGTTCTCAAGCATGTGGAACTGGTCGCCTACCAGTTAGCTTTGCCAAGTCATTCTACAATCCATCCTATTTTTCATGTCTCCTGCTTAAAGAAGGTGATTGGAACTAAGATCCACACTCAAACTAGTCTTCTTGAGTTGGATGAAAAAGTATGCATATGGTTACATCCACGAGCAAGCTTGGACCAACGTGAGCATCATCTCCTATGTAGCATCATCAATGAATTTTTATTACAGTGAAAAGATACAACTCGAGAAGATGCCACCTAGGAGCCAGCTACAATTTTGTAGAAATTTCCTCATCTCAAGCCTTGAGGAAAAGACTATTTTCAATGTGGATGGATTGTTAGGGACCTAACTTCCCTAACCCCTCATGTAGGTAGAATAATATATTTTCCATGTAATAAAGGCCAATATTAATAAGGCCTAGTAATAAGAAAGAATAAGTCAAATGTAAGAAGACGTAATAGAATCTGTTGCTTTTAGAAGATATTCCTCTAGATTTTTTTTGTGGTAGATAGACTTAGTATAAATAGGAGTTAAGGGCATGATAATTTTTTTCTTGAGAATTATTGTAATAAAGCGTTGTCTTGCTGGAGGTTTCCTCCTCGAAGAGGAAAGTAAACATTATTTCCTATAAATAAAGGTATTATTTTGTTTTTGTGGTTTCATCTGTTGTGTTGTTTTGTTGTTATTCTCTGTAGTATTTTTGTTTTCTGTCATTACAATATATATGGTACCTAACACCATCTCATTAATATTCATGGCTAGCCATATACTACCATTTCCAAGTAAAAATTGGAATATAATCTCTATGTGAGGATTAATTTGAAGAAAATTTGGTTTCAAACAAAATGGAAAAACATAAAGAATAACCCAAGGAAGAATTATAGAACATCCCCCACAATGTTGATCTCTATGGACATAGATGATGGAAATGGTTGTCACATATGATAACAAAACCTATATTTATGTTTTGAAGGTGAGAATGATGTTGAGAAATGAAATAAATAAATTCTCAAAAGCGGTTATCTCTGGGCCTGCAAGACAAGGTTGTGTATGGCCTTGAAGGAAAATGATTTGTGAAAGTCTTAGAACATTTTCACAAGTGGCCTAGAATCCACCACTTCGATGAAATGTCCAATGTTTTATAATAAAGGAACCATTTATAACATTTGTAAAGAATTACCTAACTTAAATATTTATAGATAAGATCATGATTGACCTAAGTAAGGTAAAGGAACATGTTGGTATTGTAGCAAATTAGGGCATCTCAAAAAAAAATTGAAAGCTACAAGAGTCTAAGGAAAACTCCAAAAATGAAGCAAATCTAGTCGAATCATGTCCAAGTATGATTGGTGAAGTATTAACAATTTGTAATATCTTACAAGTTTCTGAAAAGTGGTTATTACATTATGGTACTTCACACAATTTGGTCGACATAAAAATTGGTTTTCTACATACAAAGTTGTTGATGGTGGTAGTGTTCTTATGGGATACAATGTTTCCTATAAGACCATTGGGGTTGGGTGTACTAAGATTAATATTTTTGATGAAATAATAAGAACGTAACAAATGTAAGATATGTACCTAAACTCAAAAAGAGTTTAATCAATTTAGTATTTTTGGATTCCAAAAGTTCAAATTTTCCACATGAAGGTGGAGCATTGAAAGTGTTCAAGGGTAGTTTGGTGGTTATGAAGACAATGAATATTGGGAGTCTTTTTAAGATGGAAGGACAAACTGAAACAAGTGAAGTGCATTTACTTTCTTATGGAATCAACAACTAAGACATATGAACAATAAAAGGCTAGGGTTGTAGACACTGTTAAGATGTAAGTTATTTCAAAACTTTCAATTTTTGAATTTCTACAAGTTTTATATGTTTTACAGTTATAGTAACGGAGTCAATGGATGTAGATTGTGGGATCATACTACCACAAAATAATTAGTAGAATAGATATGTACATGGAACAGTCGATATTGTTTTCGGATTTATATGAAATTTTAGATATATGACATTTATTTGTCCTTATTTCTTCTTGCATTTATAATTTTATCTGGATTGGATCATTATATTATTTTTCATATATCTCACTACTTTTTGGGTGGAAAAATTGGAGGAATCATCTTGCAGGGCCATGTTGGCGGTTGGTCTAAAAATCAGTGAGAAATATTTCAGAGCCATTCTGAGGCATAAAACGACATTTTTTTTGTCCAAACCTTATTAGAGATGAATATTCTAAATTCTACACTTTGATAAATTTCCAACGGCGTTGATTGTTTGTTAATCGAAGTTCGTATGAGAAAATTATGCCTCTCACAAGTTGACCTACCATATTTATCATCGTGGTGTGAGTGGATGCCACATCATCATCCATTACTTAGACATTTGGGGCTAGCCATGTAGTTTATTTTCTAACAACATTCTAGAATTTAAAAAAAGTATTACAATTGAATGTTGAGGAATTCAAAAACCTATCCCTGGATGGCTATCGGTCTATGTTAAATAGTCGACCACTAAGGGGAGAGGGGATTACATTATTTTGCATTGGATATTGTTCCATATGTGATAAAAACATATGAGAGTGGTATGATATGATCATAACAGAGGAAGAGATATTCGGTAGTAGCATAATTTATTTACGAGAGAAAATATAGTAGACTGACGTCACCTTCTAGTTGTGTTTTATCCTATATTGTGTTTCCGAGGTCATATATTGTGTTTATTTGTGGATGGTATGAATGTGTTCTATTGTTCTCTGAATTTTTTGTGTTTTATCCATTTTATTAGTAACTAAATATTAAATACTAACAATTTTCTAGAAGAATATTGATATAGAATATAACTCTCATGTGAGAATCTTAGTAGAAAATAAACCTCATACAACAATCTAGCAAGTGAATATAAAATTTTAGTTGCAAATCTCTTTTAATATTCTCAACCAAGAATCTTCGTTAAGAATCTAACTCTTGACAAAGAATACTAGTCTATAATCTAATCTCTTTAAGTTTTAAAATCATTGCTCTATTTCAATTTGTTCTCCTAGAACATAAAATTTTAATTGAGAAAATCATTTATGCATAAAATCTCTTAGCCAAGAAATTTTTAACCCATAACCCATATAGCATGCTATATGTGTTAAAGGTAAAATCTTGAACAAGGTATTGTTAAGAGTAGCTATGAGAAAGTATTGTTATGAGAAAGTTATGCCTCTCACAATTTGACCTACCATATTGATCATCGTGGTGTGAGTGGATTCGACATGAGAATCCATTACTTAGACATTTGGGGCTATCCACATAGTGTATTCTATAAGAACATTCTAGAATTTACAAAAACATATTACAATTAAAGGTTGAGGAAGTAAAAAACCTATCCCTAGATGGTTGTTGGGCTATGTTAAATAGTCAACCACTAAGAGGAGAGGGGATTACATTATTTTACATTGGATATTGTTCCATAGGTGAGGAAAACATATGAGAGTGATATGATATGATCATAATAGAGGATGACATATTCTGTAGTAGCCATATATGCCACATGTCAAAGGCAACTCCACAGAGAGTGTCCATTTCTTTGTACTTACATAATTTATTTATGAGAGAAAAGAGAGTAGAGAAACCTCACCTTCTAATTGGATTTTCTCATACATTGTGTTTCCGAGGTCATATATTGTGTTTATTTGTGGATGGTATGAATGTGTTTTATTGTTCTCTAAATTTTATTTCTTTTATCCATTTTATTAGTAACTAAATCTTAAATAATAAAGTGAAGTGACAAAAGCAAAGAGGACTATTTAAATAATAAAGTGAAGTGACAAAGTCATAGAGGATTATTTAAATAATAAAGTGAAGTGACAAAGTCAAAGAGGATTATTTAAATAATAAAGTGAAGTGACAAAGTCAAGGAGGATTATTTAAATAATAAAGGAAATGGAGAAATTTCTAATTATGGAAAGTGGTTATAAGAAGGTTAACGCTAAAATGAGGAAAATGGGTTATGTAGTCAAGTGGTTATTCGATATATGTACAAGTGGAAAATTGGGCAAAGTTGGACATAGGTGACTATGTGGACAAAATGGCTATGTGGACAGAGTGGTCTAGAATATGGTTCTAAGGAAGCTACATGAAAGTATAAATAAGAGGCAAGGCTCTCTCATTTCAGTCACACTTGAGCATATTGAATATCTACAGGTGACTGAGGTAACCAAAGGATATCCAATATGAAATTTAGAGGGAAGGTGAAGTAAAGAAGGCTGCAATTCAAAGGAGGATAAATTCTTTTGATGATGGTTTCTAAGGTATGTTATTTACAGGTCATCTCACCATTTTCGCAATAATTTTTTTTCTAGAATGATTCGGACCATGAAATTGGGAGCCCATTGATGAAAGATATCCAAGTAGTTGTGTTACACATTTCATCTTGTGGTTCGTTGTATAATTTGAGTTACACTTCGTGGAATATAGGGTTTTTGGCTAGTCCTGAAACTAGCCTAAATCAAGTGTTTCAGGTAAAAACGTCATAACTTATTCATAAAAAATCGAAATTCAGTAAGACCAAATGTGTTGGTTATAGTACATTATTTATCATTCTTTGTACAATTTTCAGATCCATACAACAATTATTCCGTGCGAGACACACTCTACAAGTTTGGTCTCTAGAATAAGCCAAAATTCAACAAGGTATGCCTTTTTTCCTATAAATCCTTTTCTGAGAGGTTCCAAGTAGTGACACCTAGAGGAATTGCATAAAACACACTAAAGAACATTGTGTACTATTTTCAGATCTTTATTCATTACAGGTACATAGTTATGAATATTTCAAGATAGGGTTGTTGACTAATCCAGAACTAGTCATGTGAGACTAGAGTAAAGTTTGATGAAAATGTTAGTCTCTTGTTGTTAAAGTTAAGGAAGGTTTGAAAGTATGTGATCATATACACCAAGTCTATTATAGAGTTACAAATCAGATTTGGACGATGAAATTTTTGAGGTACATGTTGGTGCATGGTTGATGCAATTGTTTATGGTACAGGTTGATTACAGGTTAAGATACAAGTTGATGCAGGGTTCAGGTTATTGGTATAGGTTTTTTGTTGCAGGTTGATTGGTACAGTTTTACAATAGTATATCTCACAATAATTGTGTGACAGTGGTTCCATCATTCTACTTATACGTCATAGCAGTTGGATGGGGCAAGGACACATGGTTGTATCCACCTTTCGGTCGTAGCCTCCTTCTCGTTGTTGCTAGAGAATTGGGGAGTTGGAGATTTCCTCAGGTTGTAGCTTAAGAAACTAGGGGGTTGGAGCCTCCTTCCAGTTGCATCTAGAAAACAAAGGAAGTTGGTGCTTCCAATGAATGTAATTGTTGAAGACATATAAGAAAAAACATTATGTTTTTTTCTCCCACTTCGGGTTTCCACGTAAAAAAAATGGTGTACTATGTATGTGTATGATTGTCCATTTCTTCATTGTTTATTTACTCTGGAAATATTGGATGATAATGCCACATTGATATAACACTTGCATTATATGGTTAAAAATGATTACATTGCTCTATTACTGATTCACCCCTCCTCTCGGTAATCCAACAATTGGTATCAAAGTAGGTTCCTTCAGTTTAACCACTGAAAGGTAGATCATGGAGAGAAACAACATGTATAAAAACAGAGTACCTGATTTTGATGAACATAAGTATGCATTTTTTAGCATAAGGATGAAGACATATATACAAGAACAAGGATTTGAAATTTGACAATCAATTGTAGATGGATACACATCACCAAACGTTCCACCGACAAATGACAAAGAAGTGAAACTCAGTCATAATAATTCCAAAGCCACAAATGTACTTCTGAATGGTCTTGGAAAATGGGTATTCACCAAAGTTTCACATTGTAAATCCGCTAAAGATATCTGGGACAAACTTTGAAATATTTATGAAGGTGTTTCAAAAGTCAAAGCAATAGAGCTTCAAACATATAGAGGTTAGTCCTAACAACTAAATATGAAGGAAGATGAGAATATTGTGGCTTACGTTTTACGAGTCGATCAAATAGTACATGCAATCTTAGGATTGGGAGAAGAAATAAAATAATCTATAATTGTTCAAAAGGTACTAAGATCTCTTCCTATGATATTTGACCCTAAGATAATAGAACTAGAAGAAAGAGCAGATTTAAATTCAATAAGAATGGATGAACTACATGGAATATTCACAACAAATGAAATGAGAATTGAATAGGAAAATCTAGATATAAAAGAAGCAACCTTCAAAGTATCCAAAAGGTGAAAGAAAAAGGGAAAGAAAAAAGAAAAAGAACATAGCAGCAACAGTGGCATCTCAAAAGATGATGAATAAGTGAACAACTTTGTCATAATATTGAACAAGGGAACCAACGATATGTATAGAGGTAAGCTTCCTTTGATTTTTTTTAATTCTGATGGTATTGGTCATTTTGCTAACAAATGTCCTCATAAGAAATATATAAATGATGAAGGTTACTCAAATAAAAAACAAACATATAAAGGCAAAAGAACCACAAAGAAAGTTTTCAAGAAAAGATTATGCACCAAAGAAGACATCTCATCATTAGATGAAGATGAAGTCAGTGACAGTGAGATATAAAGAGTTCTATTCATGGTAGTTGAAGACTCTGATAAAAAAGACTGCGAAGAAGAATATGAAGAGGCCGAAGAAGAATATAAAGAGGCAAAAGTTTACTACCGAGAAGAATTGTTGTGTTCCATAAAAGTTATCAGAAGAGAAAAGAAGAAAAACAAGAAACTACAAGAGCAACTAGAACAAATGATCACAAATTTGAATATTCAAATTGAATAATATAAAATAATTGAAGAATCACTCAAAGAACAACTAGAAGAAAGAGACAAGATCATTGAAAATTTGGAAGCAAAAATTGTCACATTAAGAAAGGATCTTCAAAAGAAAAATATGTAGAACAACTCACAAGTTTCAAATAACATTATCAACAACCAAAAACCTCATCATGACAAGTTTGGACTTGGATACAATCAGATAGAAAAAGGATCAAGCTCCAAAACAACAGAACAAGAAACATATCCAAAAAGATATGAAGAAACAATCAAAGGGGATATGAATGCCTACAAATAAAATTACAGGGACACTCCTCCATAGAGAAGATTCAGATTTCATAATCAACGACCGATAGAAACAGATAGGCCTCAAGAAGAAGAAGGATTCATAAGAGTACCTCCTTTCAGAAGATCTTCAACTCCCAGGTATCAAACTATCTTTTTTGGTTTATGTTATGCATGTAATAGTTTTGGACATAGAGCTGTGAATTGCAGAGTTAACAATAGGAACATAAACAACTTTGAAAGTCATACACAAAAGGGTTATCCAAGAAGGCCTAGTGAAACACATAGAATAAGTTACAATAGGTTTGATTCTTTGAGCACTGAAGTGGAATGCTACAAATGTAACAGCTTTGGACACATGTCCAAATATTGTAGAATGACAGTCCCTCCTAGAGAATCACAACAAAACAACAACAGTCCATGAGAGGAACCTTAGAAAAGGACATGGATAAGAACACATAATCAATATAGCAATGAAGAATGCACACTTTCTCTACAAGATAAGCATAAGAAACATGGTTGGTATGTTTATAGTAGTTGTTAAAAACATATGACAGATGATAGAGACAGGTTTCTTACATTAAGAAAGGAAAGAAATGGATCAATCTCCTTCGAAAATGATGATTCAACTAAAATCATTGGAAAAGGCACAGTCAGAATTGGGAACAAGAATACCAAGGAAGAAAATGTTCTACTAGTAGAAGATATAAAACATAATCTTCTAAGTGTGATTCAAATGTGTGACAAAGATCACAAAGTTACTTTTGATTCAAAAAAGTGTGAGATAAGAAAAAAAGATTCAAGAAATTTGATTGCAACATCTCTGAGAACTTCAAGAAACATATATGTAATAAGTGAAATTGGAAATGAAAAGTGTTTCCTAAGAAAGGAAGATGAAAGTTGATTATGGCACAAAATAATGGCTCTCATACATTTTAATAACCTTGTCAAATTATGTAAAAGTGAATAAGTTATAGAAATGTTCCACATCACGAAACCAACCAACACTTTATGCAAGCATTGTCAAAAATGAGAGAAAACAAATACCATGTTTAAATCAAAACAATATTCAATGACAAGACCACTAGAAATTGTGCATACTGATCTATTTGGACCAACTGCAACAAAGGGTTTAAAAGGTGAGAAATACTTTATGTTATTAGTTGATAATTATATAAGAATGACTGCAATCTTCTTTCTGAGGAATAAGTGAGAAGCTTTTGAAAAATTCAAGGTATACAAGGAAATGGCTGAAAATGAAATGGATTCAAAAATCAAATGCTTGAGATATGATAATGGAGGAGAGTTCAATTCAAAGGAATTTCTGGACTACTCCAACAGGCATGGAATAAAAATGAAATTTTGTGTTGCTAGGACACCTCAATAGAATGGATTTGTTGAAAGAAAGAACATGATAGTACAAGAAATGGCTCGAACAATGCTAATGGATTCCAAATTGACAGATATCTTTTCAACACAGGAAGTGCATACAACAGTTCACATTCAAAACAAATTAATTCTCAGAAACAATACTGACAAATCTCCCTACGAGCTATGGAAAGGAAGACCAACACATGTGAAACACTTCAATTTTTTTGGAAGTAAATGCTACATCAAAATAGAAGCTGGAAGAATGTGAAAGTTTGACTCTTGTGAGGACAAAGGAGTACTTGTTTATTACTCAAGTACAAGGAAATCATAAAAGTGTTATAACCTAAGATTGAACAAAGTTGTGGAAAGAATCAACGTAACAATTGATGAAACAAGTAGACAAGAATTAAAGGAAGAAGAAAGTGAATCAATGGAAGAGCTTTACGAAGAAGAAGTAGAAGGTGGAAAATAAGTAGAAGGGGAGGATGAAGAGGATCCGATAGAAGAAGAAGAGAAAGTTCAACAACTGCCTCCAAAGACACCTAGAAAATGAGTACAGAATAATCATCCTTCAGATCATATTATCATAAACAAAGATGCAGAAGTTGAGACTAGAAGAAGAATCCATTCACCAGAGAAAACACACCTAGAACTCTCATCTATGATTGAACGAACCTGTTTTGAAGAGGCCATCAAGGATGAATTTTGGAATAAGGTCATGGATGAAGAATTGGATCAAATAGAGAAAAATGAAAGTTGGGAATTGGTTCCAAGACCAAAGGATAAGAATGTAATCGGCACAAAGTGGGTATAGATGAATAAATTGAATGAATATGAACATGTTACAAGGAACAAAGAAATATTGGTATGTAAAGGTTATACACAGGTTGAAGGAATCAACTTTGAAGAGATATTTTCCCCAGTTTCATAAATGGAAGCAATCTGATTGCTTTTAGCTTATGGATGCTTCAAAATTATTAAAGGGTATCATGTTGACGTAAAATCATCTTTTTTGAATGGGCAACTTGATGAAGAAGTCTACATTGAACAACTAGAAGGATTTCAGTTGTCAGAGAATGTAGATTATGTGTGTAAATTAAAGAAGGCCTTGTATGGTCTGAAATAGGCTCCTAGAACATGGTACTCTAGACTGGATAAATATTTAAAATAGCCATTCAGAAAAGGAGGTGCAGACAACAACCTCTACATCAAAGTATTTTATTAATTGAAGTTTATGTTCATGATATTATTTCTAGAAGTACTCATGAAAGGTTAAGCCAGAAATTTGCAAAGGACATGCATAATGAATTTGAAATGTCATTACTTGGAGAACTATCCTTCTTTCTGAGTCTTCAGATACATCAAAGAAACCAATAAATTTGTATTTCTCAAACCAAGTACATTAGTGAAATGCTAAAGAGGTTTGGAATGGAAGATTGCAAACCAGTTATCACTCCTATGAAAAACAGTTGCAAGTTGAGCAAAGATGATGTTTCAAAGTCTACAGATCAGAGGCAATACAATTAAATGATTGGTAGCCTACTATATGTGAATACATCCAGACCATATGTAATGTAGACAGTTGGACATGTAGCACAATTTCAAGCAACATCAAAGGAATCACATGTATTAGGAGTGAAGAGGATTTTCAGATATCTCAAAGGAACATAAAAGTTTGGATTATGGTATCCAAAAGGAAAGGATCTCTCACTTATTGCCTACACAAATGTAGATTGGGAAGGTTGCATTGATGACCGATGAAGCACTAATGGAACAACGTTCTACTTGGGTGAGTTTTTAGTATCATGGATAAGAAAGAAAAAATCGTCAATATCTTTATCTTGAGTCAAGGTAGAGTATATTGCAACAACATCATGTTGTACACACATTCTATGGAAGAAATAAACTCTGACATATATATATAGGTTGATTATGATGAGCCCATTCCAATCTATTGTGATAATACAAGTGCCATCAATATCTCAAAGAACTCGGTGATGCTCTCCAAGACTAAGCACATTCCAATCAAGTATCACTTTCTATAGGAACATGTTGCAGAAAAGAACATCAGAGTTGAATATGTGGGCACAAAAGAACAAGTGGCAGACATATTTACAAAACCACTTCTATGAGAAGCATTTGAGTATCTTCGTCAGAGACTCAGAGTTATTTGTACTCCAAAATGAATGTTTTTGAATGCTTATCTTATATGTCTTAGATGCACACGAGGAAGCACCATAAAGAGGATAGTTCAGGTTGGGAGATCAGACAAGTCAATTAGGGCAAGTAGACCCGAATGGAAAGATACCTTTGCAATTGATGACAATAGGGGAGAGATTTATCAAATGCAGAGGACAGAGGCATGGTTCCCAGGGGAGTTTTGGTCACAGAGGTGCCAACATTGTTTCAAGGGGTGCATGAGTGATATGATTCCATTATTGCATCTAAGTGTTGCCATCAATGCCAAAGGGTGATATTGTTGATTAATTGGATTGGCTGTCATTGATTTCAACCCTTGAAGAAAGTCTCATAGAAAATTTCAGTAGCACAAAGGTTTGGTTAATGGACCCAAATTTGTTTGATGTATAAGTGTTTGAGGTTTGATATATTTGTAGGTAAGAATATTCTAGATGGATAGTACATTGTATGTTATTTCTGGTGGTATGTGGAACATCACATAACTCCTCACGTTTTGAGAGTTATGGCCTTACAACATTGGAGGATCCTCATATGTTGACTTGAAGCCTCAAAAGGTCAAATAAGTCAATGTGCTTGCAAAGAATAAATTATTTAATTAATAGAGTGAAATGAAAAAGTCAAAGAAGATTATTTAAATAATAAAGTGAAGTGACAAAGTCAAAGATGATTTTTTAAATAATAAAGTGAAGTGACAAAGTCAAAGAGGATTATTTAAATAATAAAGTGAAGTGACAATGTCAAGGAGGATTATTTAAATAATAAAGTAAATGGAGAAATTTCTAATTATGAAAAGTGGTTATAAGAAGGTTAACCCTAAAATGAGGAAAATGGGTTAAGTATTCAAGTGGTTGTTGAATATATGGACAAGTGACAAATTGGGAAAATTTGGACATAGGTGACTATCTAGACAAAGTGGTTGTGGACAAAGTAGTCTATAAGTTGCTTCTAAGGAAGATACATGAAAGTATAAATAAGAGGCAAGGCTCTCTCATTTCAATCACACTTGAGCATATTGAATATCTAAAGATGACTAAGGTAACCAAAGGATATCTAATCCAAATTTCAGAGGGAAGGTGAAGTAAAGAAGACTTGAATTTGAAGGAGGATAAATTCTTTTGATGATGCTTTCTAAGGTATGTTATTTAGAGGTCATCTCACCATTCTTGCAATAAATTTTTTTCTAGAATGGTTCAGACCATGAAATTAGGAGGGAATTGAGGAAACATATCCAAGTATATGTCGTACGCATTAAAGCTTCTGGGTCGTTGTATGTTTGGAGTTACACTATGGGGAAAAGGGTTTGTGGCTAGTCCCGAAACTAGTATAAAATAAGTGTTTCGGGTAAAAACATCATAACCTCTTCATAATATATCCAAATTCAGTAATACCAAATGTGTTCGTTAGTGTTGGTTAGTATTATGTGTACAATTTTCAGATCCATACAAGAAATATTCCGTGCGAGGCACACTCTACAAGTTCACTCTCTAGAATAAGCCAGAATTCAACAAGGTATGCCATTTTTTCTATAACTCGTTTTTCTGATAGGTTCCAAGTAGTGACACTTGGAGGGATTGCATAAAACACACTCAATAACATTGTGTAATATTTTTAGATCTTTATTCATTACAAGTACATAGTTATGATTATTTAAAGTTAGGATTGTTGACTAATCCAGAATTAGTAATGTGAGACTAAAGTAAAGTTTGATGAAAATGATAGTGTATTGTTGTTAAAGCTAATGAAGCTTTGTAGGTATGTGATCACATACACAAGGTTTATTATAGAGTTACAAATCAGATTTGGATGATGAAATTGTTGAGGTACAGGTTGGTGCATGATTCATGCACTTGTTTATGGTACCTGTTGATTAGAGGTTGAGGTACATGTTGATGCATGCTTGATGAATGGTTCAGGTTATTGGTACATGTTTTTTGGTTCATGTTTATTGATACAAGTTTACAACAGTATATCTCACAATGATAGTTTGATAGTGGTTCCATCATTCTACTTAAACGTGAGGGTGGTTGGACTGGACAAGGAAAGGTGATTGTATCCACCTTTCGTTTGTAGCCAAAGAACATAGGGGGTTGTAGCCTCCTTATGGTTGTAGCCAAAGAAGTGGGGATTTGGAGCTTTCCTCAGGTCGTAGCCCGAGAAACTAGGGGGTTGGAGCCTCTTTCCAGTTGCAACTGGAAAACAAAGGAAGTTGGTGTTTCCAATGAATGTAATTCTTCAAGAAATATAAGAAAAAAAATTATGTGGTTTTCTCTCGCTTTGGGTTTCAACATAAAAACACTGTGTATTGTGTATGTGTATGATTGTTCAATTTCTCATTGTTTATTTACTCTGCAAATATTGGATGATAATGCTATATTGATATAACACTTGCATTATATGGTTAAAAATGATTAGATTGCTCTATTACTGATTCACCCCCCCTCTCAGTAATCCAACACATATAACATGCTATATGTGTTATATTATAACACATATAGCATGATATATGTGTTAAAGGTAAAATCCTGAACAAGGTATTGTTAAGAGTAGCTAATAGAATATAAATACATCTAAGCTTTTTTCCTTGTTCCAAAAATTGTTATCCATTTTTACATTTTCATGTATAAATAAGAGTTAAGAATACTATAAAACAAATAAAACAAATGATAATAATAATAATGATTGAATTCAAACATTAAAGAAAAAAAAGAAAAAAATGAACATAATAAAATTTTATAGAAAAACTATAGAACAAATCATAATAATAATAATTGAATGGAAGAATAAAGAAAGAGAAAAGAATGAACATAATTAAATTTTATTCAATGATAACATCAAAAGTTTCTTGCTATACGTTTTTCTAGTCGTAGTAGTCTCTCTAAGATATGTACAATTCAAACTTGGTCGTGATTTGGTATCTAACTCCTAAACTATAACTACGACAGTAATTGCACAACTTATCTATATGCAAAGCTTATAGTTGCACCCTCTTTTTAATAGCATTAACCTATTCATAAATTTCTTTCGTCTTTTTGGTTTTACTTTACTAATAACTTCTCCGCCTAGATAATTTCGTTTTTTCATTTATTTTCTCCATTATTGATTTTACAACATCACCCTTGTGATACTTGTGGTTTCACAACCAATAAACAATTCCACTTTATTGATAGCACAAGGTTCTAGTGTCATTTTACTTTTCCATGACAACATTTTCACAACACACTAACTCGTCTTACTCGTGGAATTTCATAGCTATGCAATTTATTATTTTGTAGAAACCCAATAACTAACATCATTTGTTTTTACTTACCAAGCAAACTATCCTACGAAATTAGCAAAACGGTAGAGAAAAACTACTTTTGGGTGATGTTGATTTCTCAAAACCAAGAATGCTTTGAGGAAAAAATTGAGCTTATTTTTCATGCATAATGAGCCATAGAATATTGGAATGACAAAAATGATGAATATGGAATATCTTTTCAAAATCACAACACATCCTCTAGAATTTTGTTATTCCATTTAAGAAAATACTTCTGATAATTAAAGAAATGGTAAGAAAAACATATTTACAATTGAGTTGATGTCAATTGCTTGAAACCAAAAATGCTTTGCATCATAAATATTTGGTTAGGAAAAAATGGAGCATCTTTCTTAGATGAACTAAACCATAAACAACTCGAATGAAAACTGATAATGAGTATGACACAACACATCTTGAAAAACTCTCAATGATAACATTTGTTATTACATTTAAAAAAATACTCATGATATTTTATTATCATGTTTTCCTACTATCCGTCTTTCTGAGTATCCATTGAAGAGGCCTTCTAGGCCATGTAAATGCCATCATGAATTAACATAAGTTTAAAAATGTATAAGAAAATATGCAATAAATACATAAAGAAACATAATGAATGGTTATATGGAGTTGGTACAATTGTTTCAACCATCCGTCAACCATCCCTCTACTGTATAAATACCTATAAAGATAGAATAAAGACTCGGATGGATATCCTTCCTTAACGTATCTGTTCTTTGTTGGGCTGTGTTGTGTATGTTCTTGATGTGATTCAAGATGTAGTCTTCTCTTGAATTCCTATGTAATATAGAAGATTACAACAATAGAATCATTTCCTCCTTCATTCAACTAGGTGATAGCAACAACAGAGTGGGGTAGTGTGAACCTTAAAAATATGGGGAAATAAGAAGTGATCGGGATATTGATTGTTGCTCGCAAACGTTGCATGCTCGTGAATGTTTATTGTTCTTGCTCGTTGACTATGCCTATCGATGAAGATTTTTTCTTGATTGTTCTTGATCAATCCATTGTTCATGATGATGCTCAAAAATGCAAAAGAATGGAATAAAAACTATGCAAAGATATTGCAATTGATGTTGCTCAATATTGAAAATGACCAAAAAGATTTTCAACAAAAAATTATTTCACGAACTTGAATGATAGTGGTCCATTAAAATAGAACATGGAAAGAAATGATTTCTAGTGGATGATGGTGTTCAGCTGAAAAAAAAAAATATGCAAATAGTTTATTTGTTGGATGTGGAACAAGAATCTTGGACAAGAAAACCAGAAAAATCACTCAAGCAATAAATTTCCAAATAAAGGAGATAGGTTTCTTTCATAAGAATGAAATTCAATTGAAGAAAACCTTGGACCAGACCACAATAAATTTATAGGTTTCTTGCATAAGAATGAATTTCAATTGAAGAAAACCTTGGACCAGCCCACAATAGAGGATAAGTTTCCTGTAGAAGAAAGAAATAAAATA
Source organism: Picea mariana (assembly GCA_032191745.1). NCBI lineage: Eukaryota > Viridiplantae > Streptophyta > Pinopsida > Pinales > Pinaceae > Picea > Picea mariana. Next base: position 1,094 of record JASDQU010683966.1, on the reverse strand, counting down.
TATAATGTATGGAGAAAAATTTGCAAAGTTCGCTTAGAAATGGAACCATTTAGGGATCGAAGACCCTTTTTACTAGTTGAAATAAGTGGAGATGTTAAATGTGATGGTCGTGATGGTCAAAGGGTGTTGGCACTCCTATCGAGGGACATTGCCATGGACGTGTGACACAGTAATAAATTGTTCCATCTACAAAAGGAAAAACAAGCTTTCTTTACCACTTCATGAAAGACAAATTACATGAGGGAACAAAGAGATGGATTCTTGCACTACATCCTTCTTCATTATGGATGATAATTACAAGGTTGAGTCCTTCATTTGAAAGGGTTAGTAGGGATATGTTTTATCATCTAAGTATAATTCCAAGAGACATGTCCATGGAGTTTCCATCAAGATATTCTATGAAATATTGCAAGATAGTCGAAGCACCATGATATTGTTGCAAGAGGTTCCAATTCATCAGCAGGTAACTCATCCTTTTATCATCATAATCATTATTGATATTATGCATCCCATAGAATGAGTAACTTTTGGAGCCTCGAAAGATGATTACATAGGTTATATTGTTGAAAAGGATGGTGTCAGGGTGGATCCTAAGAAGATTGAAGCTATGAAGGATTTCTCTCATTCCAAGACTCTCAAAATATTGCATGGTTTTTATGGGTTTAACACGATATTATCCCAAGTTTGTTAAGAATTATGGAAAAATTGTGGCACCTCTCACTACTCTCCTTAAAAAGAATTCTTTCACTTGGAATCCAATAGTTGATCATTCCTTCCAAGCCTTGAAAGAGACTATCTGCACCACTCATGTCCTCTCTCTTCCTGACTTCACAAAGATATTTTGTTGAACAACTGAGAAGGGGGGGGGTGAATCAGTTGTTACCGTGCTTAAACAATTATGCTTCTTTTAAACTCTTTGCAGAAACACTGAATGATGATCACATTAATGCAGGGAAATAAACAATGGCACATTCAGCATCAATCACACATATATGAGAAACGCAGAGAGAGATATTTCCCGAGGAAACCCATACAGGGTAAAAAGTTCTTTTTCTTTATATGATAAGTAATAGTTACATTCTTTACATTATCAT
>JASDQU010683965.1:55666-75653 GCA_032191745.1 Picea mariana | reverse complement strand
GCCAAATAGAAAGGATATGCCAATTATAGTGATAGACAGCCAAATTTAGCTCTGTCAAACAATTTTCGCCAGATTCGGCAATATTCCTGTCAAAAGAGTCAAACTGCCAATTATAGCTACAGACAGCTGAGTTTAACTCTGTCAATTGCATTTCACTAACACCAGTTGCATTAAGATGGATGCCCAAGGCTTCTAGGGAATAGAAAGAGGGGTGTATAAGCCTTTATTCTTGATGGTTGGCTTAGAAATAGTACAGGCAGTGCAAGATTTGATATACTTGCTGAATTATTATCAAAGATTTGGCCAATAAAAGTGTCTTTGAAAAACGACCACAGTTTTCTCCGAATATCGATCAGTGTGGTCGGGGATGGCCTTTCACGAATGACTTGGATCTTAGTTGGATCAACATGTACCCCATGCTCATCAACAATGTAGCCCAATTATTGGAACCTGTTCATGCCAAAAGATCATTTTTTCAAGTTGGCATAAAGCTTGTGCTGCCGCAGAGTGCTCAAAACCTATTGAATATGCCGCATGTGCTCCTTCCACGTTCTGTTGAAGATGAGGATGTCATCCAAATATACTACCACAAAAGAGTTGGTGAAGGGTCTCAATACATCATCCATAAATCTCATGAAAGTGGTTGGTGCAATGTTTAAGCCAAAGGGCATGACCAGTCATTTGTGTAGACCTTCTTTAGACTTGAAGGTTGTCTTCCATACATCAGTTGGTTCGATGGGAAATTGGTGGTAGCCATACTTTAGGTCAATCTTGTTGAATAAATTGGTCCCCTTGAGTTGGTCAAGAAGGTCATCAATCCTAGGAATGGGGTAGCGGTTCTAGAATGTGATTGTGACATCCCCAAAAATAAAATATTTTTTGAAATTTAAATTTGCTGGAAATTTATTCCATTTTTAGTAAATTCAAATTTGGAAAATTTTTGCCATTTATGGAAATTTCAAATTTCGAATTTGATATTTGTAATTAATTATTATGACTATTGGGTAGAGATCTAATTAGACTCAACTAACTATTTGGCTATGACACTTGTATAAAAACATAATATTTATATTGATTTCAGGAGGACAAATGGAACAACATGTCAAAATCAACTGACCATAACTCCATGAGTGGGGAACATGTTGGAACTACTTCTAGGCTTATTATTACAAGTGGAAAATCAGTGATTTGGCCATTGGCAGCCCCGTAAAATCAGGGATTTAGAAAGCTGCGAAAATTCCCAAGGGAGGGAAAAGACCTAGGCAAATTGATAAATAGCATATGTGAGGAGGTAGGACGCTGCCAAGTATGCTGGGAAAGGAGACTATTGATTTCTCCTTGCTGTTATGAACACTACTGAGTGAGTGTGAGGCAAGAGGAATCTGTTGGAATTGAAGGGCATTTCTAAGGAGAAGTTTTCCAAGTTCGCCCTCATGGATTTATGGTTAGGCTAGGGGGTGAAAAGGGAAAGTGATTTTGGATGCCCTATTCTACGGTCGGGAGGAACGTGGTTGTTCCCTTTGTCTTCCCGCACACTGGTTCAAATATGTAAATCTTCTCTTGCTTTGTTTGAATGATTTGTGTATCTGAAATTATGCATCTAATTGTGCTAAGTTGAAATAATTCCATGGATGACATCTATTCATAGTATGAAGTTTATAATCAAAGACTAAATTCTGGGAATGGTTCCTCCCGAAACTAAAATGCTAGGCAAAACTTTCTATATACAAATGAATTTGAAAGAACAGATCCATCTACAAAATATGTTTAACTCTGTAATCAAAATTCTAGGTAGGATTATCTGTGTATAAATGTGCTTGAAAGGAACAGATCTATTTTTAGGCATATGTTCATTTCTATGACTGAAATATTAAGCAGATCTATCTATGAATAATCAGAGTTGAGTAAGTTTGTACATATATAAACGTTTAGGTGTATCTCTGTAATTAAATTTCAGAAAATCGTATCACTTAGCGGAGACTTCCTTTCTAGTATAACTTGGAATTGAAGAGAAATACGAGACAACACAAATCCTATGGATCATATATATGTTTATATATTATACATAAATATTATTTTGGAAACTGTATAGGCGTAACAACAAACTGGAAGTGGACTATCTACAACATAAATAGTTAATATTATATGTGTTTGTTCATGTATTATATGAATCATATACTGATCAATAGTATGTATCAACAATAGGTAAACGAAATGCTAGATGCATAAATATCACTGAAATTGAAAGTTAAAAATCTGGAACCCCTTTTTATATATTATATCCGACGCTAGAATCAAAAGTACAATGAAATGGTCTAGTTCAAGAAGTTATATTGATATCAGAATACCGTTGACAGTTAGAATATAACCATTCTGTATTACTCTACTTTCATTATGTGACATGCAAAGAAGAAGAGTCATGAATCTTGCATTAATTAAACACATGAAAAAAGTTCGAGCCCAGATTTAGGGTAGGTATGAAACTACGTAGCCAAGGAAATTATAAATATTTTATATGGTATATTATTATAATGATAGTTTCCTTTCCAAACAATAATCGAACTTCAAGTTGGGTACATTACAATTACAGACCGAGGAAAAACTTTGACCTTTGCATCAGGGATGATCAAATCCCGAAGGGTTTGTGTTAAGGAACCCGAGTACCTTTCCCATGAAAAGGATGGTCGAGATCCACTCAGGATCATTTTAAATTCTCCTTGGGCCGAAAAGGCTCCCTCGAGTCCCTATTGGAACCTCAATTTACACAATCCACAGGCCCTCCATGAAAACTCCATCGGTGAAATTCAACAGGCGGTTGACTCTACCAGTTGAATGTGCCTGCGCCACCTAGAATAGACTCCCTCTCTCCAATTCCTTTATGATATGACCATAAATAAGGCATTAACGCAAGCGCCTTCTGTGACTCGCGATCTCACGAGTTCATGAGTCGAAGACCCTTGACTCTTCTTGCACTCCAAACCTCCGATACCCGAGATGCGATACGGGTATGGCTTCCTCCTCGCTAGCGCCTGCTACATATAATCGTGGGCTAGGCTAAACACTAGCACTACTCAAAACTCATGACTTCGTGAGTTGGAGTGTTGAACCCTCATGATCCTCCTTTGCGAAACCCCGAAGCATGATAAGTCAGTGATGGGTTGACTCCTTCCAAGGTGACATGTGTATGCCACGTGTCGCCTACTTCCACCTTTTCTATGTGCTATATGTTTGTTCCACCTATCAACTGCATGGTCCCCACCTAACGGATGTGCCACTTGTTGTACAAGCCCTTGACGCTTGGCACTTTGTGACTTCTGTAGTCAAAAATAAATGATTCCAACCTTTGAACCCCCGATATGCGATACCACGCGGAGGTTTTGATTCGACGGATCTCCTGCTCCGAGATCCAAAAGTTGGAATGATTTCTCAATATCGTCAATCATGAATCCTTGCTCCTCTCCACACTAAGAATTATTTTTCATAATAAATAATTTTGGGATCATGAATCCTAAGTCCTCCATAGTCCAAGTTCTGTATAGTATGACACGTATAAATGTTTGGAAACTTAGGACTTACAGAAATGTTAGAGTAATGGACGGTTATCTTAGCATGACCTGGACACCTATATATTGGCTAATTAAAATGGGTAACCATAGTATAAGAAACTTATCAGATTTTAATACTAGAGAAAATGATCATTTTATCCTAAGAACGAATCTATCGAGTTAATTAGGATTAATGTTCTGGAGAAGGAAATTTTTTTTTTGGTCAAAATTAAACATATGGTATCAGAGAAAAAGTTACAACACTGGGTCTAAACAGGGGCACATTAATTACTTAGTATATACTCCGATTTATGTAAAACTAATAAATCTTGTGGTTACAAACAGAAAGCCCTTTCTGTTTTGTGTTGATTATGGTAGGGTGCAGAAATCAGGATGGAAGGAAATCAACAGCAAAGACTTATTGGAGATCCAAGACAGAACAGTGATGGAAGCTCACCCATGGAGGTGTTGGAAACAATGAGGAATCTTATTGTTGAATTGCAGGTTTTCAAGGCCGACAATGAAAAATTGAAGAAAGCACAGCAGGAACAACAAGAGATAAATGAAGTCTTGCTGCGTAGTATAGTAACCAAGAAAAACCCAAAAGATGATAACCATGACTAAGAGGTCAGCAAAAGGGCCTCCAAGAATTATGGTCCGAAAACAGAAAAAGGAGACAGTTCATTTGAAGGGACACCTTCAGCTGAAGATAAAATTATACCAGACAAAAAAAGGAAACAAATGGACCACCTTGAAGGAGAATTTAAAAATATTAAACCAGCTACCTTTGATGGAGAATCTAGGACAGGAGAAGAAGCTGAGGCATGGTTGTTGGACATAAAAAAAATACTTTCAGATCTATAACTATTCCAGCAACATGAAGGTCAGAATGGCCATCTACAATCTGAAGGGGAAAGCCAACATTTGGCGGTAGCACCTAAAATTGGCCAAGGGCCTAAAGGAGAAATAGTTGGAATGGTCCAACTTTAAGAAGTATTTTAAGAAACAATACCTTTCTGAAAGCTATTATGAAAGGAAGACGAAAGAATTTTATGAGTTATGACTCAGATAGATGACAATGGAAGACCTTATAAATAAATTTCTGGAATTACTAAGGTTTGTACTGTACATCGGGAGGATAAAGTAAAAATACAGCGACTCTTAAGCTATTTACCACAGTCCTACAGGGACAGAATTGAGTTTGACAACCCCAAATCCTTGAGTGAGGTATTCAGGAAAGCGCGAATGTGCTACGACTAGTATAAACAGCGGGTAGAATTTCCCAAGGCCTGGAAGGATAAGAAGCAAGATAGAATGAATCAGCAGAAGAAGGGATACCAGCCAGCTCCTTATCGAAATGTAGCAAAAAGTTTCCCAAGGAAGGATTTTCACTCCAATCATCTGAATGTGCAAGGTAGCAATAAACCGGTAAACCTGGGAATGAAGAATTTTGGGGACAACTTCTGGGAGCCATTAAAGTGTTGGGAATGTGGAAAGCCTCATCTAAGGAGGAATTTTCCATGTTTAATTTCAACAAACATAATTGTTGTTCACAATTTGCAGGAAGCCTCGATAGTGGGAGACAAGGGCAGAAACCTACATCGGATAAATGCAGCCATAGATGGTCAACAAGTTGTCCACCAGTCCTCAGTGGTAGAGATCAAAGGTAAAATCAATGACACTCGAATTTCTGTTTTAATTGACCCTAGAGCTACGTTAAGTTATATTACTCCTGATGTAGTAGAGTCGAATAAACTTAAGGTACTGAAACATGAAAAATCATGGCTTATACAACTAGAAACAAGTACTAAAAGGAAAGTAGTTGACTTTATCTCTGATTTTGAGTTTAGCTTAGATGGTCAAAAGATAAGGACCAATCTGAACATCCTACCACTAGGATCTTATGATATGATTATCGGGATGGATTGGTTGGAACAACACAAAGAAGTACTAGATTGTTATACAAAGATACTTAGTTATAAAGATGATTTTGGCACTGTTAGAACAACCCAAGGCATACCAAAACCTATATCAGTTAGACAAGTTTCAGCGATGCAACTCAAGAAATGTATTAGAAAGGGATGTCAAGTTTATGCCATCCAAGTGACGAATCTATTAGAAAAAGAAGATAATCCAAAGTTAGAAGACTTTGTTGTCCTACGTGAATTCAGAGACATGTTTGTGTATGAGATACCAAAATTACCTCCTAGAAGGGAAATAGACTTCTCCATAGACCTAATACATGGTTCAACCCCTATCTCAAAAGCACCCTACCGAATGACTCTACCAGAACTGACAGAATTAAAAATAAAATTACAAGAATTGTTGGACAAAGAGTATATCAGACCGAGTGTTTCGCCATGGGGAGCACTAGTCCTCTTTGTGAAAAATAAAGACGGTACTCTAAGACTATGTATCAATTATATACAACTGAACAAAATGACTATTAAGAACAAATACCGCTTACCAAGGATAAATGATCTGTTCGATCAAGTGGGTGGGGCCAAGATCTTTTCAAAGTTGGATTTACGATCTGGTTATCATCAAGTTAGGATAAAAGATGAGGACATAAACAAAACAAATTTTTGAACAAGATATGGACACCACAAATTCGTAGTCATACCTTTCGGACTCACTAACTCACCAGCCACGTTTATGTGCCTGATGAACAGTATTTTCAGTCAATACTTAGACAAGTTCGTGGTAGTATTTATCGATGATATTTTGGTCTATTAAAAAACGGAGGAAGAACATGATGAACACTTAAGGATAGTGCTGCAAATGTTGAGAAAACACAAACTGTACGCCAAATTTGTCAAGTGTGACTTTTATAAAAAAGAAATACAATATCTAGGACATGTAATTTCAGCAGAAGGCATTGTCGTAGACCCGGAGAAAACAAGAGTCATCATGGAATGGCCAGTACCTAAGGATGTAGCAGATATCTGGTCATTCAGGGGAATCACCGGATATTACCGTAGGTTTATAGAAGGATTTTCCAAGATAGCCTACCGTATCACATCATTACAAAAGAAAGGAACCAAGTTTAACTCGTTAGAGAAGTGTCAAGACATTTTTAACAAGCTGAAGGAATTATTGACAACTGCACCCATTCTCAAGGTAGCAGACCCAGACAAAGACTTCACCATATGTGTTGATGCAAGTAAAGAAGGACTAGGTGGTGTCCTAACTCAATAAGGACACTTTATTTGTTATGAGTCCCGAAAATTAAAGGAACACAAGCGAAATTATGTCACTCATGACTTAGAATTAGAAGTGGTAGTACACGCCTTAAAAATGTGGCGACACTACATAATGGACAGTAAATTTCTACTATTAACGGATAATAGCGAGGTGAAGTATTTGTTTAACCAACCAGATCTTAATGCAAGACAAGACATATGGCTAGCCTTCTTGAGCGAATTCAACTTCGAGGTCAGACATATCAAGGGTAAGGAAAATAAAGTAGAAGACACTTTAAGCAGAAGAGTCCATGGGTTATTTGAGATAAACATCAGCAAGGTAGAAAGTGATCTGGAACAAAGAATAAGGACGGCAAGTATTAACGACAGAAATTACATGAAGATGATGGTAGAATTACAAAATAGTACAAAAAACTCAAATAAACGAGATCTAAGTATCGACAATAAGGGACTATTACGATTTAAAAACAGACTTTACATACCAAATTTAGCAGAGTTAAAATTAACTGTTTTAGATGAAGTGCATAAGAAACCATATTCTGGCCATCTAGGTTACCAGAAAACAATAACAACACTTAGAAAACTATTTTACTAGCCTACTATGAAGGGAAAAACAACAGAGTACTTAGCTAGGTGCCAAGATTGTCAGCAGGTTAAGGCCGAGCACTAGCACCCAGCCGGCCTATTACAGCCATTATCAGTACCGGAATGGAAATGGGAGACTATATCACTAGACTTTATAACAGGTTTTCCTAAAACTCAGAAACATAATGATTCTATCATGGTTGTAATCGATAAAATCAGTAAGTTTGCACACTTTATTCCTCTAAAGTCTACTTTTAAAGCTATAAACGTTGCTAAAATATTCATGAAAGAAATTTTTAGACTGCATGGTATTCCTAAAATGGTGGTTTCATATAGAGACATAAAATTTACATCCACTTTTTGGAAGGACTCATTTGCAGGGATAAACACTAACTTGAATTTCACTACGAGCTATCACCCACAAATGGACGGACAAACTGAAAGGACAAACCAAATCATAGAGAATATGCTCTGCATGTATGTAAGAACAAAACCGAACAAGTGGGAAGACTATCTACACTTGGTAGAATTTGTGTATAACAATGGATACCAAACTTCGGCTAAGTTAAGCCCTTTCGAAATAATATATGATAGAAAGTGTACGACTCCAATTAGCTGGGATAACCCGGCTGACAAAATCATGTTGGACCAAAAATGCTCCAAGAAATGAAGAACATGGTAAGGAAGGTACAATAGAACTTGAAAGAAGCATAGGACAGACATAAGAGCTATGCAGATCAGAAAAGAAGACACTTGGAATTTCAAGTGGGAGACCATGTTTATTTGAAGGTACAAGCCCGAAAAATCTCCTTGAAGTTAGGGAACTGTGCCAAGATGGCACCCAGGTTTTGCAGGCCCTTCGAGATACTAGCTCGAATTGGACCCATAGCATATCAACTTGCACTTCCAGCTAATCTAAAAATTTATAATGTGTTTCATGTTTCGTTGATGAAAAAGTATATTAATGACCCTACTCATAACATTGATTGGAACTTGGTGCAGGTTGAACCTGAAGGTGAGTTCTAGGTGGAACCCCTGTGCATTCTAGACCAGAGAGAAATAGCACTTCAGAACAGAGTCATCGCTCAGGTAAAGGTGCAATGGAAGCACTTTAGTCCTAAGGAGGCCACTTGGGAGTTGGAGGGAGATTTGCGGAAATCTCATCCAATCCTGTTCCAAGAAAGGAACGAACACTGAGGACAATGTTTTACTGAAGGGGGAAAGGATGTGACATCCCCAAAAATAAAATATTTTTTGAAATTTAAATTTGCTGGAGATTTATTCCGTTTTTAGTAAATTCGAATTTGGAAAATTTTTGGCATTTATGGCAATTCTGAATTTCGAATTTGATATTTGTAATTAATTATTATGACTATTGGGCAGAGATCTGATTAGACTCAACTAACTATTTGACTATGGCACTTGTATAAAAACATAATATTTATATTGATTTCAGGAGGACAAATGGAACAACCATGTTAAAATTAGATGACCATAACTCCATGAGTGGGGAACATGTTGGAACTACCTCTAGGCTAATTATTACAAGTGGCAAATCAATGATTTGGCCATTGGTAGCCCCTGAAAATCAGGGATTTAGAAAGCTGCTAAAAATCCCAAGGCAGGGAAAAGACCTAGGCAAATTGATAAATAGCATATGTGAGGAGGCAGAACACTGCCAAGTATGTTGGGAAGGGAGAATATTGATTTTTCCTTGCTGTTATGAACACTACTGAGTGAGTGTGAGGCAAGAAGAATCTATTGAAATTGAAGGAAATTTCTAAGGAGAAGTTTTCCAAGTTCTCCTTCATGGATTTATGGTCAGGCTAGGGGGTGAATCGTTAAAGTGATTTTGGTTGACCTATTCTACGGTTGGGAGGAATGTGGTTGTTCCCTTTGTTTTCCCGTGCACTGGTTCAGATATGTAAATCTTCTCTTGCTTTGTTTGAATGATTTGTGTATTTGAAATTATGCATCTAATTGTGCTAAGTTGAAATAATTCCATGGATGACATATGTTCGTAGTATGAAGTTTATAATCAAAGACTAAATTCTAGGAATGGTTCCTCCTGAAACTAAAATGCTAGGCAAAACTATCTATATAAAAATGAACTTGAAAGAACAGATCCATCTACAGAATATGTTTAACTCTGTAGTCGAAATTCTAGTTAGGATTATCTGTGTATAAATGTGCTTGAAAGGAACAGATCTATTTATAGGCATATGTTCATTTCTGTGACTGAAATATTAAGAAGATCTATCTATGAATAAGCAGAGTCGATTAAGTTTGTACTTATATAAACGTTTAGGTGTATCTCTGTAATTAAATTTCAGAAAATCATATCACTTAGCAGAGACTTCCTTTCTAGTATAACTTGGAATTGAAGAGAAATACGAGACAACACGAATCCTATGGATCATATATATGTTTATATATTATACATATATATTATTTTGGAAACTGTATAGGCGTCACAACAAACTGGAAGTGGGCTATCTACAACATAAATAGTTAATATTATATATGTTTGTTCATGTATTATATGAATCATACATTGATCAATAGTATGTATCAACAACATGTAAACGAAATGCTAGATGCGTAAATACTAATGAAATTGAAAGTTAAAAATCTGGAACCCCTTTTTATATATTATATCCGACGCTAGAATCGAAAGTACAATGAAATGGTCTGCTTCAAGAAGTTATATTGATATCGGAATACCATTGACAGTCAGAATTTAACCATTCTGTATTACTCTACTTTCATTATGTGACATGCAAAGAAGAAGAGTCCTGAATCTTGCATTAATTAAACACAGGCAAAAAGTTCGAGCCCAGATTTAGGGTAGGTATGAAACTATGCAACCGAGGAAATTATAAATAGATTATATGGTAGATTATTATAATGATCGTTTCTTTGCCAAACAAGAATCAAACTTCAAACTGGGTACATTACAATTACAGATTGAGGAAAAACTTCGACCTTTGCATCAGGGATGATCAAATTTCGAAGGGTTTGTGTTAAGGAACCCGAGTACCTTTCCCATGAAAAGGATGGCTGAGATCTGCTCAGGATCGTTTTAAATTCTCCTTGAGCTGAGAAGGCTCCCTCGAGTCCCTATTGGAACCTCAATTTACACAATCCACAGGCCCTCCATGAAAACTCCACCAGTGAAAGTCAATAGGCAGTTGACTCTACCAGTACAATGCGCCTGCGCCACCTAGAATAGACTCCCTCTCTCCAACTCTTTTGTGATATGACCATAAACAAGGCCTTAACGCAAGAGCCTTTCGTGACTCGCGATCTCGCGAGTTCATGAGTTGAAGACCCTCGAATCGTCTTGCACTCCAAACCTCCGATACCTGAGATGCAATACGAGTATGGCTTCCTCCTCGCTAGTGCCTGCTACATATAACCGTGGGCTAGGCTAAACACAAGCACTACTCACAACTCATGACTTCATGAGTTGGAGTGTTGAACCCTCATGCTCCTCCTTTGCGAAACCCCGAAGCACGATAAGTCAGTGAAGGGTTGACTCCTTCCAAGGTGATGCGTGTACACCACTTGTCGCCTACTTCCACCTTTTCTGTGTGTTGTATGTTTGTGCCACCTATTAACCACACTGTCCCCACCTAACGGATGTGCCACGTGTCACACGAGCCCTCGACGCTCAGTACTTTGTGACTTCTGCGGTCGAAAATAAATGCTTCCAAACTTTGAACCCCCGATACGCGATACCACGCGGAGGTTCTGATCCGACGGATCTCCTTCTCTGAGATCCAACAGTTGGAATGATTTCTCAATATCGTCGATCACGAATCCTTGCTCCTCTCCACACTTAGAATTATTTTGCGTAGGAAATAATTTTTGGATCATGAATCCTAAGTCCTCCATAGTCCAAATTCTGTATAGTATGACACGTATAAATGTTTGGAAGCTTAGGACTTACATAAATGTTAGATTAATGGACGGTTATCTTAGCATGACTTGGACACCTATATATTGGCTGATTAAAATGGGTAGCCATAGTATAAGAAACTTATCAGAGTTTAATACTAGAGAAAACAATCAATTTATCCTAAGAATGGATCTATTGAGTTAATTAGGATTAATGTTCCAGAGAAGACAAATTTTTTTGTTTTGGTCAAAATTAAGGTATATTACAGTGATTTTGTTTAAGGCTGTCTAATCAATGCAGAGTCACCACGTGCCATTCTTCTTCTGCACCAGTACAATTGGGCTTCCGTAAGGGGATGAGTTGGGTCTGATGTGCTCCTTTTGAGTCAGCTCTTGGATCTGATGCCTGATTTCATCATTCTCCATCAGCGAGTGCCGATATAGTGGTCCATTAGGTAGAAGTGCACCGAGGGTCAGATCAATTAGATGCTTGACTTGACAGTGTGTCAGTACCCCTGTAGGTGAGGAGAGGATGTCTCTTTATTCTTCCATGATCCTTTCCACTTGATGTTTTTGCAAAGAGAGGCACTATGTAGAGGCCATAGATGTGGTGATGACCTTCTTCTTACTGTGAGTACGGATCACAAAGAAGATGAATTTCCTGGTCTGTGAAATGATCTCACTGCATTGATTAGCAGAGATTAAAGAAATAGCAGTAGGTGGCGCTACCTCGGGGATCCTGTACAACTGTCTACCCAAAGTAATAATAACACCGCAGGGCCTAGGCTCATACATAGCATGAAACTTCCACAAATATGGTTGTCCTTAAATAACATCACAAACTTCAAGGGGATCAATATCACACAGTACCTCATCTTTGAAAGGCTTGATGTCATAGGGCAGACGACACTATTGGTTGACACGAAGATATATTCCTTGGTGAAGCCAACCGATGGTGTAGGGATGCGGGTGCAGCATCATTGGCAGGTCCAGCCGCTTGATGACTTCTTCTAAAATCAGGTTCTTCTAACTACCGTTGTCGACAATGAAATGAATCGGAGCCCCCTTAACCCACATCTGCGAGTGAAAGAGGCGTTCCCCTTCCTCTGGTTCTTCTGGTTCGCTTGGCTGGACTTTGGTGGTAGAGATAGTGGCACTGGGTTCAACATCGATAATCCACTTCCCTCCTTTAGGATTTGACTCAGAATCATAATCAACCTTTGACTTAGAAGCCTTCATCTCGACCACAAGGGAATTCTTGGAGCAACATTCTTCAGTGTTGTGCCAACAAATTTTATGGTACTCACACCATTTTCCTGTGTCCTTCTGTGTCTCCTCATTTCCCTTCTTATGTTGTATCTTGGACTAGTTATCCTAAGGGAAGCCATCTCGACCTGATCCCTTATTGTGTGGGTTGGGACTGCCTTTTCCCTGCTTCGATTGTGAGGGGTTTGCAGATCCAAACTCTCATCATTTTTTCTTAAATTTATGTTTGATCTTGACATTGTATCTATAAGTCATGCCTAATGAGGTGATGTACAGGAAATCCATTTTTGTTTGAATGTATCTATGAAAAAAACCACATCATTTGAGCACCAGATGATGCTTAGAATATTTGATACCCAATTTGGTGCATAGGGTATGGAAAATATTGGTGAAGTTTGGTACTATCTGGTCCCTTTCTTGACGTAGGGTGGTCCATCTGGTGTACTGGTCCTCGTAGCTTCCAATAGGGTAGTATTGTTATTTAATGGCATCCCAGAAGGAATCCCATGTAGGGGACACCATAAAAATTGCAAATTCCTCCACATCCCTTTTCTCATAGTAAGTATCCCACCAGTCTTTAACATGGGAAATGGCCTTGAGGAGTGCAAAAGTGATCTTTTCCCTATCGAAAAAATTGTGGACTGAAAAATATCCTTTGAGAAAATTCAACCATTTATCTACAAAATCCGCATCTATCAGCCCTTAAAATAATGGAATATCAAAATTCACATGTACCTTTAAGGGGGTTGCATGGTCGCTTGATGAATATGGTTCTCCCGTGGGCAACTGTCGAAGGATCTACGCGAAGTTGTCCATCATTTCGTTCCTTTTTCATGCGAGGGATTCCTCGAGCAACATTTTAATATGATCTCCTACTCCATCATATTTATTTTCATCTCCCGTGGGATGTTTTCAGGCTCGGTGTGGTCGATCTGGTAATGGATCGATTGGTTCGATTCCCAACTTCTTGTACCCAGACCTTGTCAGGGACATGCACGAAGAAAACTAAATGAAGAGTAGACCGCTCTGATACCACTGATCCAGATTTAGGAGAAGAAGGAACTGATTAACAGACTGGATACAATAAACACAGAGATAATAAGAATAAAAAAATATCCAATGAACAATATCTTCTATTAAATAATGAAATAGGCTGAAACTATAAAACTGCATAACTGAAACTTGCTCAAATGGTGGTAGTTATCTCTCAAAAAAGATGTAGTTACTATGCGCATACGTCTGAGCACAATGGATTACAATGAGGCTGTAGAGTCCCTTTTAATATTACTCATGAATTCCAAAACCCTAACCCTAGAAGGTGAAACACCAAAATCCATGTGAGCCGTATGGGTAAGTTGGTGTAATTCGGTACCTCAACTTCCTAGGGTCATAACTTTTGCATATGACCTTTGTTTTAGGTGCATGATAGCCCGTTGGAAAGGTCTTTCAGAGAAATACACATTCCGCCATCAAATTGTGACTCTGTCTATAGATTGATTGTGGTGAGACAAAAAAACAACATTTAGGGCCCCAAAACGACCCTGAAAGTACAACAAGATGTGTTGACATGAACACATACAAAACAAGCCAGTTGGATTAGGCGAGAGGCCACCCGTATCCACCTGGAGGATGTGTGGGGCTTCAGAGAGCCCCAGAAGTGTATAACCCACAATTACAAAGAAGTACATAAGAACGTGTTGAACAAAAACAGACACAAGGAACCAATTGGAATAGGTGGGTGGCCACCAATATCCACCTGGATCAGTACTTGATCAGACGATCAAGAAATATTCTGTAGGATCTTAGATCAAATACCAAACTTTAATTTGTGACTTTGACCTTCGATGCTTCAGATATTTTAGTTGTTAGGAGAAGATGGATATCCCCGGAGGATGTATTCCTGGAGTGATGTGGCTTGCTGACATCACTGTTGTCATGGAACTGGTTGAATGGTTTCCACATGTCACCTTTATTTGGGACTTCCGTATACCTAAAGTGCCAACTAGACCCTGACACTTGTCACCATATGATTGGGCCATGTGTCTCCCTCCTGGATCATGGATTTACACTTCATGGCTTCGTTACTTCATGGATTTGGAAGTTTTGGAACTTTTATACCACCCTTCGATCATTTCCGAAGTGCCAAATATATCTATCACCATAGATCTTTTATTTTCTTGATCAATGGATTTTGTTTATTACGGAACTCTGGGGTTCGAGATTTCTTGGTTTATCTGAGCTGCTTATTGTCACAGTAGGTCAAAGCCAGAGTTGACCACCTTCTTCCTTAGTGCGATATAACAGTTTCAATATTTTTACTTCAGGTCAATAGTTGAAGGTATTTCCTATGATTCCTCTAATTCGACGGTCGACGAGAGTTCGTGACTTTGGGGCTTCGGACTTCGGGTAAACTTACCTGTTTAAAAATCCTTTTCGTCAGTAATTTGAAAAGATCTTTTACACGACTATGATTGAGTTATTAAGAATTTGTTGATTAAATGATTAGGAATATTAATGAAAGAGGAAGATGATATGAGAATATATCATAGCCATATAAACATGTACAGAACTGAAATGAAGCATAAAACAATAGAAAACCATAACACCAATGTGTTGGAGCATATCCCTAACTTACATTAGTTTATACCTAGCTTAGACTCCTAGATATTGGTTAATACATTCATTTACACTTTATTTCACCTAATTTGGCCACATAGAGAAGAAGGGCGCCTCATCCCTAGATTTTACGGAAAAATGCTAATTTTAGATCAAGACTCAACTCTTGGTTCTTGATTTTCTTGATTTTTCTTGATTTATTGTTGATTTATCCTTGATTTATTCCAACTCCCCCATGAAAAAATCATATATTATTGGGGAATGCGCACCTCCTCTTTGAGTGAGAGATTTATTCCTTAATTAATGATTTTTGTCGTTACTATTATTAGTAACTACTATTTCAGGTTAGTTAAGTGAGTTGGAACTGATTTTCTTGTCAGTTAAGTGAGGTTAAGTGAGCTAATGCACATATATTAACTCTTGTGTACATTAATGAGTGTGTGACATGTATCTTTAGTGGTCTAGGTCGAACTATGTGGTCTCCCTTAGCTTATGACACCTATTTTAGCTATTTCTAGCTTTTTTTTACTAGAATTTCTATGTTGGAAATTCTATATATTCACCTCCTCTCTTATTTTTTGAGGATGGTTGCTCATGTATATTCATTTTTTATTAATATAATTCTATGATTTATGGAGCAAAAATTTTCTCTCGTCTCTTGAATATCAGCAAATTGCATGCATTCAATTTAACTAGAATTCTAGATCTATCGGGGTTTCTGCAGGAATTCTACATGGTATCAGAGCTAGATTGAATCTAGTGGATTGTACATAGTTTTATTTGTAGGTATAGATCATCAGGAGGTGTAGAAAGTAGTAATGGATCATCTCTTAGGGCCCACAAAACTCATTCTAAATCCTTTCAATTACTTTGAATGGAAGATAGAGATATCTCTACTCCTCTGAAGCAAAGGGATTTACCGAGTAACAATGGGAACAGAGAAAGAACCAACTGTTGCAGCGGAGAAGATAAAGTATTTCAATAAATTATATGAAGAAATTGGGATGATATATCTATCAATTTCCAGATATCTCCTCTTTCATGTTAGTGGATCCACTACTCCCGATGTGGTCTGGACCACATTGGAAGGACTATTCAGCAAGCAGGATGCAATGAGAGTGCATCAACTGGAGAATGAAATCATATCCCTAAGTCCAATTCATTTCAGAAACCTGAAATAATTATTCACCAAGCTCAAATCCCTCCTTGTTGAACTTAATGCATGTGGAGTCAAGAAAGAGGAATATCAGCTCATCCTTTCAATTCTCTCGAAATTAGGCCCTGAATATTCCGTATTTGTATCGTCTTTTCAAGCATCTAAATTGACTCAGGAAACATGGAAAATGCCTCCATTGAATGATTTCATTGCAGCATTGACCCAAGAGAAATATAATTTAGTCCAAATGGGTGCCATCAAGCATTCCAAGAACCAAGCACTTGTGGCTACTAATGCTCCAAAGAGTAATGGAAAAGACAAGAAAAAAGGAACAGGTAAATTTCTTGAATCGAAGAAGGAGAGATCCGCACAATCTTTAGATAACTCTTATGAGCCTAAGGGTAAGAAGAAGAAAGAAAGAAAACTTTGTAGCTACTGTTCCAAAGGTTTTCATCCCAAATAAAATTGCATGAGGAAGACTATCGATGAGATGGCTAAGCAATTGCAACAACACAATCTCACGGTGCCCGAAAATGCAAAGAAGAAAGATGATAATAGAATGGGAGGGAGAGCACGAGATGGTCATGATTTAATGGCTGTCATATCCACTCCATAATATTGGATCCTTGATTTAGGTGCATCAAACCATATGGCTGCATCAAAATATGAATTTTCCTCCATCGAAGAAAGCACCAGATCCCCAATTTACTTGGGAGATGCCACACCCACAAAGGTGTGCGGAGAAGGAATTGTTGATCTTGAAGGGGGTTTCTTCACAAATGTGCTTCATGTTCCCTCACTGTTTGCAAATACTCTCTCGATATATTAGATCACTCATTCCATATCTAGAAGGAAGGTGGAGTTCACTCCAGACTCTGCAGTGATTACCAACATTTCCACAGGCTCACAACTTGCACATGGAATTGCAGATCACGGTTCTCGTTTGTATTTCTTCTCCCACTTTGTTACTAAATATATTAGAACTATATTTCTGTCACAATATAATGATATCAGTAGGTTATGGCATGAAATATTTTTCCATCTAAACTATAAGTACTTGCATCAACTCAACAAGGAAAACATGGTACAAGGATTGCCAACTATTAAATTCACAAGCGGTGTATGTCAAGGATGCATTCTTGGCAAGCATCTAGAGAAAATGTTTGACAAAGGGAAGGCACAAAGAGATTCTTCACCTCTTGGGATGATTCAAAGTGACATTACAGACCCATTCCTGCAACCTTCAATCAGTAAGGCTCGATATGTACTCACCTTCATAGATGATTTCTCTCGCTTTACTTGGGTATTTTTTTTGAAATTAAAATCGGAAGTATTTCAATGCCTTATAGAATTTAAAGAACTTGCTGAGAATGAGTCTGGGTGTAATATTAAGATACTCCATACTAATAATGGGGGGGATTATGTCAAAAAATATGTGCAGCAACTTTTTATTGATGCAGGTATACAACTACAACACACAGTGCCATATACACCATAGCAGAACAGTGTTGCGGAGAGGAAAAACTAGTCCTTAAAAGAGATGGCCAATTGTATGCTCTAGTCGAAATCATTAGCTCCCAAGCTATGGGATGAAGCTATTAATTGTGAAGCATACAGTCAGAACCTAGTTCCTCATAAATCACTCAAAGGCACCACTCTTTTTGAATGTTGGACCAGTAAGAAACCAAAAGTGTAGCACTTTCATATTTTTGGTTCACGAGCATGGGCTCACATTTCGACAGATAAGAGGAAGGATTTGGAGCCTCAAAGTGTTGAATGCATATTTATTGGATATCATGAAGGTGTCAAAGGATATATATTGCTGGAATCTCACACTGAAAATTTCATTCTAGCTTGAAGTGTGAAGTTTGAAGAAGAATCACTGCATGATTTTTCAGAAGACCCTGCCGAGGAACCACTTGTTGTCACTGATGAGGAGGAGTCAGAAAATTCTTCAAGAACTTCAGAACAGCCATCAGAGAATCCTTTTAGGTCTTATATAGAGGATTAGGATCAGGTCATGTCTGCTCCAACTCAGTTTCCAACATGGGCAGAGAAAACCCTACAAGATGTGGGTGAACTAGTCGGTGATCCTGCAGATACAAGAAGGACTAGATCACAGTTTTTTGGGGCTCCTCAAGCCCCGTAAGCCACAAAACCTTTGCTTCCCATAAATTTCTATATGTCACTTGGTTCAGATCAAAATTCATACTCTGAGGCTGTTGGAAACCCACTTTGGGAGGCTACCATGGATGAAGAGTACTCTGCTCTTATGGACAACAACACATGGGACTTGGTTCCACTTCCGAAAGGAAGAAAGCTTGTTCGATGCCGATGGATATATCGAACAAAGATTTCTGCAGATGGTGAGATCAGCAAGTAAAAATATTGACTTGTTTCAAAAGGATACTCACATGTAGATGGCATAGACTACATAGAGACATTTGCACCTGTTGCAAAAATGGACTCCATTCAACTAGTTTTGGCCATTGCCGCTTCTCGCAGATGGGAAGTTCACCAAATGGATGTGAAGAGTGCATTTATTTATGGATATATCAAGGAGGATATATATATGTAGCATCCACAGGGATACATTCAGAACTCTTCCCTCATTTGCAGATTAAAGAAATCTTTGTATGGCCTAAAACAGGCTCCCAGAGCCTGGTATGCAAAGATGGATTCTTTCCTGCTTTCCATTGGATTCATTCGATGCAAATCTGATCCGAATGTTTATTTTTTGAAACATGATGATTCTCTTTTGCTGATAGTAGTTTATGTAGATGAATTACTAATGACAGGGAACCTTACTTCATCTATTGATTCGGCAAAATCAACATTGCACGATCGATTTTCCATGACAGATTTGGGACTGTTGCACTACTTTCTTTGTCTTGAAGTTTCTCAGTCTACTTCAGGGATCAAGATGGCATAGTCTAAGTATGCATCAGATCTACTTGTCCACTTTTAGATGAAAAAATGCAAGCTAGCAGCATCTCCATTTCTTTCAGGGGTCGAATTTGAGGATGCAGGTACTACACCTTTGGTGGACAGTACACTGTATCGGCAGTTAGTTGGGAGTTTGTTGTATCTTACTCACACCTGACCTGATATCTCTTTTGCAGTAGAATTTTGTTCCAGATATATGCAGAAGCCTCATGAGCTTCACTGGAAAGCTACAAAGAGAATCCTTAGATATGTGAAAGGTACTCCCAGTTTTGGTATCTTTTATGCTGCAAATTGCCCACTTTCACTGATTGGGTACACAGATTCTAATTGGGTTGACAACGGTATAGACCACAAGTCCACCTTTGGTTATATTTTAATCTTTGTTTCAGGTCCATTCTGTTGGTCTAGCAAGAAGAAATCCATGATTTCTTTATCTACAATAGAGGCAGAGTATAGAGGTG
This sequence comes from Picea mariana, assembly GCA_032191745.1. Classification (NCBI taxonomy): domain Eukaryota; kingdom Viridiplantae; phylum Streptophyta; class Pinopsida; order Pinales; family Pinaceae; genus Picea; species Picea mariana. The sequence goes on along the minus strand of JASDQU010683965.1, from coordinate 55,975 downwards.
CAGTGAATGCAACTACACAGGCTGTTTGGTTGCAGGGGCTTCTCTCCAAGTTTGGTATTCAGTATCCACTTTCGACTGTCATATTTTGTGATAATCAGAGGTCCATTCAGATATTGATTGATCCAGTTCATAGGTAGAGGACCAAGCACATCGAGATTCACATGAATTACATCTGCGAGTTGATCCGTGACAGATTCATTTCACTACAGTACTACCCCACAGAGCAGCAGGTTGCAGACATCTTCACCAATTCCTTCACTGAAAAGAAATTTTCAGAACTGAGAGCTATGCTTGGAGTGGTGTAGACAG
>JASDQU010683965.1:32197-48318 GCA_032191745.1 Picea mariana | reverse complement strand
CCAAGAGCACACCAAAAAGCCCTAGCTATTGGCCCTTTTAGCAGCATCTGCAAAGTAGATGTGGCCTCACTCGAAGAAGCTATGAGGGGGTTGCAGGACATAGATTTCTACAACCAGGGGAATATCAAGTGGATCTAGTACAATAACAACACAACATGCATCTATCACTTATCAAGCTAGATCTACCCTTCCTAGTTATAGATATGATCTAACACAGTAATGCAGATAACAATATAACAACAACAGAGATCAAAGCAACAATCACACACACAAAAAAAAATATACATGGTTCACCCTCTCTCTAGAGCTACGTCCACAAAACTGTGCTTATGATTTATTAAGGTAAAGCATACAGTTCTTGTCTGTGCTCTCAGCTAGCATATATTCTTTCTTCTCTCTCTTCCCCCCCCCCTTCCTGTGCACCCAGCTATAGGACTTGACCTTCGCACACAACTGAAGATCTTACAATACGAGAAGGCTCTCTCTCTCAACACTTCTCTCTCACAATACAATGATCTCTCACTACAACAAAAGGGCTAGATCAACAACAATATTGTACCAACCCGAACTAGGTCCTCTTGACCTATATTTATACATTACAATACCTCACCGATAGCCTTAGGCCGAAACCTAGGTGAAAAAACCCTAGATACCACAACCCTAGGTGTCTAAAACCCTAGGTCAACTTGACCCACTTTTTCCAGGCTTCGCCAGCCTGTCTTTCCTTCCTTCTCACGCAGTGCTCCAAAGAATCCAACAAAGGCTTTTTCTGCTTGCTGAGTTGTCCATGATCCATATTCCTTTCTGATATGTCATCCTTGATCTCCTCATCCAACGATGTTGCGCCTCTTTTGTCACCTAAATGAGAAAAACAGAGGTGCTTACAAGCTTAGTTGGGTTAGCTAAGCAAGACAACTGTAAAGGAAAGCGTTAGAGAAAGAAATATAAAAGAAAAAACTAAGAATTAAACTAAGAAATAAAAGAACAACTAAACTATTGTGCATAAGGACATAAGAACAAAAAACCAATAAGACTCATGTCACCAATGGCAAGGATTATATTAGTGAAAGAAAACACCAAGAAGAAAGAGGACTATGGGTCCCTTCTTCCTCCAAGGGAGGGCTCTTGAACCCCCACAACTAAGCTCTTCTTACAACTTTGAATGAAATGGTGAAAGAATCCCAAGCTAATCCACTCAAGTGGTGAGATGGATTGCCAAATGTAATGGTGCTAGTATACTCTTGATGAGAATAGAGGATTCCTCAAAAGAATAGCAGAAGCATAAATTTGCTAATGAATTCCTTGAAAATGAAGTGCACCCATGGCCTTGTTTTATAACACCTCTTTGAGGTATTGTGCAACCAGCTTGTAGTGTGAAAAGAGGTTATTTAGGGCATTTTTAGGTCTTTGACCAGCCACCCAGTCAGATTCAGTCGAGATTTGGGTGTCAAATCAACTTGAAAGATGAACCAGAAGTGGGTGGGAGGCCGACCAATCTCATAAATGCATCGTTCTCAAATGTGCATGGCTTTTAGCAAACACAGTCATGCATCATGCACATGTGCGCTTTTAGTGCATTTCTGGATTGTGCATGTGCACGTGCGCCCTGTGTAGTCATAGCGCACCTTAATTTTATCACTGGTTGTATAGTTTTGGACCTTTTGGAAATGCTTTTGTGGTAATTTTGGTCCATGGGTGACCTCATAACTGTTTGATGATGTTGGATTTTTGTAACCATTTGTGGACGAAATTTCAGTGATAACATATGCCCCCTAATGGATGAGGTTAGGAGCATACGTATAGCCGAAATTCATCAATGTTTCTTCTACTGAAGGGGACCTGTAGAACCCAACCTTCCATAAGGTGTGTAAAAATACATTGTGTGCAAACGAGGCGGGCATGGCCCATGCTCATGTCATGTAACTCAAAAAAGAATGGTGTTGTATAGTAACTAAAATGGTGTATTGATGTAGACAACTGCAGCGCCCTCAGGGGTGATCGTGATAAAGGCAGAAGACAATTTTACGGAGGAACATACTCTGAACAGTAGGCAGTGACACCTATAAGAAGTTTCATGGATTCTGTAGGCATTGATAGCCCAGCCAAGTTCAGAGGTCTTCGGAAAATATAAGAAATAACTACAATAGTCACCAAGTAAGACCCACCATAACATGAGAAAGTGTCGAAGTCGAATGTTAGGGGGGTCAACAACAACATGGAGCAATTGTGGTTCTCCCTGTGCCGTATGAGACCTCTCATTGGAAAGGTAATGAGAGTCAAGATACTGTCTCCCTTCTAGAAACTGTACTGATGTCTACAAAAGGGGGATGCGACTCCAAGAAGCAAAGGGCTTTGTGAAATCTACTAGGTGAGGTTAGGAACTGGAGGAGGTACATGGATGAATTCAAGATGTATGAAGACTCAAGACTTCCCTTGGTTGGGGGTATATGCAAAGTATAAGTGGCCGCAATCGTTAAATGAGGTCGAGTGTCAGGGGGACAACAAGACGTGGGATACGTTGTGCCAGAGGCGAGACAAAATCGAAAAACTCAGAGAGAAGAGGTAAGTGGCATGTGGGATACTCAAAGTATATGGACAATGTCAATAGGGGTAGATGATAAGGAGTGCCCCAACCAAAGGCGACATGGGTTGTGTTTTCCAAAAAGGGAAGAAGGTCGCCAAAGGTGACGACAAAAATATATGTAAATGTTGGAAACAAAGGCTTTTAAAAATTTATAAAGAATAATTTGGGATGAGTGTACAAATACATAAATGGGTGCCCCAATGTAATATGGTTGAGCTGGTAAGGGCGCAATTTGCTTGGAGAACTGGTGGAGGTTGGGGACTCCATGGGTGGGTTTTTGTATGAGGTAGATGAAATGAAGGGAAATTTGTGGATGGGAAAACTGATTGTGGATGAAATGGAGGGTTCATGATACTACGGAGGTGCAGTCAAAATAGAACCTTGAAGACATAATCTGGGAGTCCATTGGGAAAGCTAGAAAAATGAGGAGAAAGAGTATGTGGCTGATTCACGACATGATGTAAGACTATCGGGACTCCCATCCCTAAACGGTTGAAAAAAAGCATGAGTGTCAAAGTGCCAAAGGGTTCTATGAATGGGACAACTCATGTGGGGGAGAGTGCTACTGGGTAACAATATCCAAAATGCAATGGAGGTGTCAGTATGGCAGAGTCGGAGATGGGGATCCTAAAGGAAAATTTCAGAGGGTGTGACTGGAGATGCAATTGAGATTTAGAGGGAATGATTACATGCCAGTGTTGATTATATACCTGAAGGGGTTGCGTTGATGTATGATGACCAAGTACCTACACACAAGAAAACCAAATACCCGACGTGAACAATATTTGAAGAGAATCGAACATACAAGCATTTATTTGATAATTTTGAACATGAGCATGCATACCTAGATGGGGTATGAAAAAATGGCGCCCCGGGGGCTAAGGATAAAAAATGGCCCGGGGACTGTCTTGATGTAGATGATGGGATGTTGATCCTGTGGCTTAAGAAATATCAAAAAACGGACACCCAGAGCTCCCGAAATGGTGTTTGGAAGTTTGGCAGAAAGACCTATATATAGTTGTAGGGCCCACATTGCCACCTCATTTGTACTTGCTGTCAGAGTGACTGGACGAGAGGTAGTCAGAGGAGATTTGGAGATTCCAGGAGAACAAGGCAGCTGATTCAGGACCAGCAAGCTTCAGGTTAGTAGTCTTATCATCCTACATAGAAGTAGGTTTTCAATTTGTGGGCAGGGCCTGTACAAAGGGCCGTACAGGGGTTTTTATGGGTGTGGGCCCCCTAGTGCACGGGCGATCTGAAAATATGCACACATGCGTGTGTGCCTATTATTTGGATAGCCATGCATGGGTGCGCTCGTAGGGGGGACAAATGCATGCATGGTATGCGCGCCTGTTTGCTACACAGTTGTGCATGGGTGTGCGGCTGTGTAGTGGACAGGTGTGCTGTGATGCGTGCTTGTGTTCGTGTCAGGGGCGCATGGAGGCACCCCTGTAGGGCAGATAGGCGTGCACGCATGCACGCCTATGGGATGGACAGGAGTGCATGCGTGCATGCCTGTGGGGTGAACAAGCGCACATATGTGTGTGCCTGTGGGTTAAACAGTCGTGCCTTGGTGGCAAGGCTGATGGGTGCAAAACTTATCTTTTTTGGAGATTTTAATGTGCTTTATGATCAATATGGCTGACCTAGGATTGTATTATGTGGAAGCAGGCAATCATTTGCACGATGTTCATCCATTGGCGAGAGTGGGACTGGTCACAGCTGAGGGATGTCATGGCTATTGAGGAGCCGGAGATTCGTGCTACTTTGGCATCCTGTGGGCTGTTAAAGTTCTTCGAGTGCCCGTTGATATGGGCATAGGAGTATCTTTTGCAGTTTCTGATCTGGATGTGGAGTCCAGATATGCATTGCTTTATGGTGCGGGGAGAGTAGATTGCCTTCACTACGATGGAGGATGTATATTTTCTGACTGGGCTCCCTTTTCGGGGAACGCCCCTACCGGTAGAGCCTATGTTACCTACGGACATGCAGTTAGCTACCTTGGGCCAAAGGTATTGTTCGAGGGAGAACTTCATGTCAGGCTCCGTAGTGAGTATCGGGGCAATGGATGCTTTAGCTCATCATTGTGTAGCAGCGATGATTGTGAGGGTATATGGGTCCCTCGCAACTCAATAGATTAGTGGTGGTCAATTGAGGGTTATGGGGAGGGCACTGGCTGGAGATAATTTTGCCTAGGGTTTGATGCTGCATGCCAAGATGGTAGGGTAGCTGGACATATTTCGGACTGCGGGCACAGGGGACTTTGCCTTTGGGTCCATTGTGGTGGCCTGGTTTTTGGAGAGGGTGCCGATGTTGCGCCCTAGATTTTTATTGGGCGCACCTGGTGCGCGAGAGTCGTGACTAAGGAAGTGGTCGACGATTTTGGTTCGCCACGGTGGTGGTGAGGGCGGCCATTTTTTCATGGTTGAGGCGACACAGGTGTGGTGGAAAATGTTGTAGATCATACTGCAGTATTCATACTATGGTGTTGACTTCTGAGGTGATTTGGATATGGTGTTACCTCCAGGGGAGTTGTTTGACCACCGAGGTATGTTTGCAATTTTGATATGTTGATTTTTGAGATAGCATGACATGTGTATTTTGTATAGATGTTGATACTATCATTTGGTTGTTTGTATGTGCAGATGTGGGACCTCGCGAGCGTGAGGTTGAGATGATGAGAGCACCAGCTCAGCAGGAGCTAGGAAGACCGTCGCGGGGAGGGCCACGAACAGGAGAGAGACGTTGGTGCAAGGACGTTGAGGCGAGACCAGCCGATGACGAGAGAACGACAAGGATATGTCATTTTGATGACCCTGGTGCCGGGCCATTACATGCTTTGTTAGCGGATGGTGGGGGAGATTTTGAGGATATTCACCGTCGCTTGGAGGCAGTGCTACAGGCCATTCTTGAGGGCATGTGGTCGCGCATGCAGGATGAGGGCATCCTGGAGCAGTGTGTGGGAGTTCCGCTGACGTGGCGGGCTGTGGTGTGGCAAGCAGTAGTAGCAGGTGCTGCGATGACCAGACGGTTACCTCCCGGTCCAGAGGGACCAGTAGTGGGTGGGGCACCACCATCGAAGGGAGGGGTAGGAGGTGGTGCTCTAGAGTCACCTTGAGTGTCTCTCTATGTATGTTTGTATTTTGTATATAGGCTGGTGAGCCCATTTTGGTGTAGTGAGACTAGTTTTGTACCAAGGTGCTTCACTGGCTTGCGGATTTTGTATACGATGTTTTGTATGTGTATGTAAACATTTTGATGGCACGGTTTGACTGATTTATATATATATATGAGTATACATTTTGGGGTCTTTGTGATGTTTACATGTGTTTTTTTAATGTGTTGATGATGTATAATCTATATATGCTGTGATAGGCTCTTGATGGTTTATGTGTGTGTAGAGATATCTTGATGTGATATATGCCAATCGGGTATAATATTAGCTAGGTTATCTATAATTTGATTCAATTGTCTTGGAATATGTGTAAATGTAATGAAATCAAAATGTCGAGATAAAAGTCTAACTTGCAGGTATTTGCAAAAGAGGCAAGGATCACGGACATGGTACACATTGTTGAGCTGGAGGACGACTAGTTGAGAGTCAAGAAAGACGCTAAGGTGATGAATATGATGATGATGGGAATCGATGAGGAGGCCAATGATGGCAGTGTATTTGGCCTAGTTGTTGGTTTCTGAACCCAAACATATGCCGCTAGAGTGGAGCAATTCATGTGAGGGGGTATAGAGGGCCCAAGCTGCCGAAGTGAGATTTTGTGTCCACCAGCTGGCGTCGTCGGTGTAACCGATGTGGTAGGCCAGTGGAGGAAGCATATGTCAATAACACAAATGATAGTTTAGACGTGAGGGATGGAAAAAGGATTAAAAACACTATAAAAGAAACAACCTAATGTAGAATGGCTACGCTTAGGCATAAAATTTCTTTAAGTATAACCCATTGACAGGTTCGTTGAGAGAGAGCCCTTCGAGGAAAGACAAGATGTATGTGCCTTTGGTGAGGCAATGTTGGATAATGTAGGGGCCATCCCATAGTGACTCAAATTTTCCATGACTGAGGGTATCGTGAGCGATATCATAAGAAAGGATGAGGTCACCTTCGTGAAATGAGCGACGGTTGACATGGCAATCAAAGGTGGCCTTTGATCATTTTTTGGCTGCCTCATTGTTCTGTAATGAAGATCAATGATCTTCATCCAGGGACTCTAAGTTCAACAAACGCTGCTCCATTGGAGCAGTGTCGGGTAATAGCTCAATTGCGGTGCGTAAGGTGGGAATTTCACACTCAATAGGAAGAGTGGCCTCGACCCCATGGACTAAATGAAATGGTGTGAAACCAGTGGTCATTTTCATGGCTATACGGTAAGCCCATACCACGGAAAATAACATATGATGCCAATTAGTCTTATGTTTGTTAACCGTGTGCTACAACATGGTCTTGAGGACCTTGTTAACTGCTTCGACCTATCCGTTAGACTGAGGGTAATATGGTGAGGCAAACTCATGGGAGAATCCCAATCGAGATGAGAGTTCTACAAAAATCTCATTCTCAAAATGTTTCCCATGATCGGAAACTAGTTGGAGTGGTACTCCAAAGCGGGATATGACGTGATTAAAGAAAAAACATGCTGCAGTGTCAGCGGTTTTGTTGAAGGTGGGCATGGCTTCAGCCCATTTTGTGAATTAATCGACTGCGACAACAATGTATTTGTGTCCATTGCTAGATGGGGAATTACAAGTCATGAAGTGGATGCCCCATTTACAAAATGGGCTTGCAGTAATGATTGGGTGGAGAAGAGCAGGTGGTTCTCATGCTTTGTTGGCGTAAAGCTGACATTTATCACATCGCTTCACGGCATGAATACAATTGTGAAACAATGTAGGCCAAAAATAACCTGCTCGAATGATTTTATGAGCAATGGACATTCCCGAAAGATGGCCCCCGCATTAAGTTCAAGACTCTATCAGCCTCGTCAATAGTCAAGCATCGACGAAGTATGGTGTCGACCCCTTGCCAATATAATATATCTCTGATGAGGAGATAGTGGGGGGCCTGGTGGTGAATACGATGGCGATCATCTCATGAGAGGTGGTTACCGAACTTTTGGGTTCGGAGGTAGATGAGGAGGTTACCATACCAAGGATCATCCGAAGTGATATAAAAGTGATGTTCGTCGAGGAAGTCGGTATTGACGGGGGTACTGGTAGTATCAGAGGGGAAGGTCGTGACAAGTTCACCAAGGATGAGAGATTTCTTGCTCTTGGGTGTTGAAAATTCAAGATCATATTCCTAAAGGATAACGATCCATCGGGCAAATTTGCCATTATTTTGTCGACAACTGAGAAAGTATTGCATAGGGTTGGAATCTGCTACGACTTTAGTCGTGTGAAGAAAAATGTAATGACATAGTTTCTAGACTGCGAGGATGACTGCAAGGGCTAGTTTCTCTTCCTGCTTATACTTCAAGGGTGTCCCTGAGAGGTTTTTACTAATGTAGTAAATGACATGCTCATGATCGTCATCGCCGATTTGACTGAGAACTCCTGCTACTGAGACAGTTGATGCTGATATGTAGAGGATATAGTCGCGATTATAGTCGGGTGAACTAATTAAAGGGGCATTAGACAATTCCGTTTTAAGATCGTCAAATTCTTTTTGGGCATGTTCATTGCAGTGAAATGGGATGTCGTGGCATAGTAAGCGAAGGAAACTATGTGCTCCAGTTGTATAGTATGGGACAAATTGCCATAGAAAGTTAGCTTTTCTTTGTAGGCTCTGGAGTTGACGTAAATTCCAGGGGGGTGGAATTTCTGTGATGGCTTGGACTTTAAAGGGGTCCACGGTAATACTTCTTTGGGAAACAATGAATCCGAGGAGGTGCCCTGCAGTGATGCAGAACACGCACTTGAGGGGGTTCAAGCAGATGGTGTACTGACGACACCGTTGGAAGATGATTCGTAAATCATCAAGATGTTGGGTGCATTTTTTGGATCAAGCTGTGAGATCGTCCAAGTATGTGAGGATGATATGAGCCAGATCATGAAAAATGTATGTCATAGCCCATTGGAAAGTTGTGCCAACATTCTTTAGGCCAAAAGACATGACACGATATGAAAAAGTACCCCAAGGGGTGGTGAATGCGGTTTTGTATTGTTTGGCTGGGTGGATTTGGATTTGATTATAACCAGAGAATCCATCCATGAAGGACAGATCCTCGTGGGCTATGCATTCGTCGATAATTTGATCGAAGAAAGGTGTTGGAAAGTTGTCTTTGGGACATGCATGATTGAGATCACAAAATTCCATGCAGACGTGGATAGTGCCCTGTTTTTTGTTAACGAGTACATGGTTGGAAACCCATGAGGTATAGGCAATGGGGTAGATCAACCCATCCGCACGTAATTTATCAATCTTAGATTTAATGGCCGCTGCTTTGGATGGGTGTAGTGGTCGTTGTTTTTGACAAACTGGTGTAATGTCAGGACAAGTGTCGATGCGATGTTCGACAATAGAGGGATCAAGGCCAGTCATATCTGTGTATGACCAGGAAAAAATATCCCAATATTATTGGAAGAGGGTTGTATAGGCAGTGATTTATTGAGGATTGCATGTGACGCCAATGGTTATTTCCTCGACGACTCCATTTTTTATGGAAATATCGATTTTGATGGTCGGGGAAATGTTGGCCATGTTTCCTTCTTCAAAAGAATCAGGGGCAGGAATGGGGTTGTTGAACCAGTCGATATGCCCTAATGGGATAAAATCCTTGGTTTTGACTGTGTATATGGGGTGTTGGTTAGGAGGTGTGGAGGCGTCCTGTGGGAAGAAGAGCGCTCTGTGGTGTAGCACATCCCATGGGTAGTCGGGGGTGTTTAACTCTTCGAGTATGTCCTCGTTACAGTGGAATTGGTGGAAATACAAGGGATCGTAAAGAGTGATATTGGTGACTGTCACTATGTGGTTGTTCTTTGGTGATGAAGAAGTAGGGGGAATGATGCAATAAGTTTGCAATGGTTCCCTCAACATAAACCAAATATCGAGGTACTGAGAAGTACTAGTGGTAGTTGGATGTAAAATTTTCGTAGGGAAATGAACGGGAGAATTGGGGGGATTTGGGGGTAAATCCTCAGATAAGTCATCTAAGAACCACATAGGAATAGGGAGTGCCTCTGGTTCAGGAGAAATGATATGAAGAATCTCAAGTGGTGAGGTAAGGTCAACCATCGATTCTGTAGGGGGTGCAGGGTTTGAATCAAGGTCATTTGGCATTGCCTGTATTCAATGATCATAGGACATTGATATGTAAAATGATCTAAGGATTCACATAGAGAGCAAGGGCATCTCATACGTTCATTGACTGAAATCGTGACATAATGGATGTCGGTGATGTTTGGTAGGGATGACATAGCTGGGTTGGGTTCGTGCTGGAAGTTTTGGCATATTGCGACTAATGTCTACCGGAAGTGAGGTAATGCTGGGAAATGGTGTGTATAATGGCCATATTCTGAACATATAGCACAAGAAAATTTGGTTCGCAGCCCTTTACTACTTGAGGTAGGGGAGGTAGTGGAGGTACTTTCTACAATGGTGGGTGGTGATGGTGTTTTATTGAGTGGAATTAGGTTATGTAACTCAGGTAGAGATGGGAATTTGTTGGTTGGGTGTCCATCTTTCTCACATAGCGCGTAAGGAGGTTGGACGCGTGGGGGAAGTGGAGCAGTGGGATCCTTCTTCTTTCACCTACACCTAGCTGTGGCAGGGAGGTTAGTGAGTGGGGGTGTAGAGGGTATGGTGGGAGTGAGTATGGGAATTGTCATTGGGATTCTTTCCATTTGGGGGGGAAGGGATGGTTGAGGAACCATCTCTGGTGGATGTAAATACCAAACTGGAATTGCCAACACCATATTAGGGAGGGTAAGCGTTGCGGCTACTTGGAAAGCTTGTACACCAGGTGGAGGGTAGAAGAAGGGGATTTGAGTAATGGCTTGGGAACTATCTCCCAAACTGGGATATGGCCTTGGGGAGAGGTGAAATCATGAACTGGGGGAGTCGACGAGATCGCAGGAGGCTCATGAGGGGGGAGCTCTGTGACTAGTGGGACGTTAGATATGATAGAAGCCTCCCTAGGAGGAAGGGTATCCTCTATGTCAGTTCCATTTGATGATACAATGCATACTTGATTGTAAGGATGAAGGAGTGGTGGTGCACCATGAAAAGTTCCTAACAATGATGGGTCTTTAAAAATTTCGGGACCCATTTCGATGAGTGGGTATGCGTCATGACTCGTGTGGATGAGAAGGAGAATGTTATCAATGTTGGTAGATGATTTAGGCTCGTAATGTGAAACTTGGTCAATGGTAATGATCTTCCCATTATGGGGGAAAATCATTGTTTGAAAGATGGAAGAGGCAACTGCCTTCATAACGTACATGTAGCTCTGACCGAACAAGATATTATAATCGAGTGGGGCATCGATAACTTCAATGTCGATGAGAATGGTCTTGCCCCCGAGTTCTACAGGGACATTTTGGAAGAGCCCTTTGGGAGAAGATGGTCATCCGTCATAAGCTCTTAAGGTAATGGAAGATGGTATGAGTTCGGGGGAACCAAGTTTCTACCATACAGACTTGGACATAATGCACGTGGATGCACCTTCATTGATGATGCACCGATGAACTATAATGTTCCAAATTTTTACTGGTATTTGAAAAGCGAGTAGAGCAGGAAGGTGAGGTTCTCCATTGTCAAGATCAAATGTGATGAGTTGAGTATCCGCGGGGTCGATTTCCCCCAAGGTGGAAAGTAATGATTTTCGCTGAGTGGGACAAGTTTGAAGGACTTCTAAGGCTGACATGGCAGTCAGGGATTGTGCTAAGTCATCGACTAAATTATAATTATGAGCCGCCATAGCCCATGGGTTGTGGACATTTCTGCATAATGGGATGCGAGGGATGCGAAGTGGTGTTTCTATGTTAGGGCGAGGAATCACCAATGGGGGTCCCATTGGTGTTGGGATTATTTTTGGGGGAATGGGAAGAGACTCAGCGGGTGCACGGTATTGACGACTACGTGTTTGCAGAAGGATTTCTTCCTCACTGGTGAGGAGGATAGTACGATCTATAGGATTGTTTGGATTGAGGTACTATCCCAACTGTGGTGGGGTAGGTTGGGTGTTCTATTGGGTGTTAATCATACCCTAGTGCAGAATGGGATTCTGCAGCACAGTTGGGGGTGGTTGTTACACGTATTGTTGTGGGGCCTGCTGAGGGGCAGGTGGTGCTGGAGAGTGTGGTACACTTCCTGAGTCTTTCATTCATTTAAAATCAATGATTTGGGGACAATGATGAGTATATTGAATGAACTCACCACAAAGGGCACAAGGGAAGGTGGTTCTAATAGTATTATTATTTCTCCCTTGACGTTGGTTGTTAATTCCCCCCTGGGGGTTCTAATTCCCTTGATTCTGGTTGTCCCTAGTAGGTTGGTTCTATTGGGGGTGATTTCCGCCTTGACCCGGGTTGCTATTGTTCGTGTTTTTTCCTTTATTTTTGGCATTATTCGACTGATGGGTCGGATTTGTCGTATTCATCTGTTAAAAATTTTGATATTGCTGAAGGGGAGAGGGTTGAACAAAATTCACCCCAACATGAGGGTGTGGGGGAGCCATGGGCTGTGGAGGACCAGGGAATGGAAAGTATGGATTCTGTGGGAGTTGTGATCCGTAAGGTACATAGGAAGGCATGGTGATTTTGCTAGTACTTAGAGTATAAGCTGAGGTAGAGGGGGTACCCTAACTTGTTTGGATAGGTGGGTGTATTGGGGGTGTCGACGGTGGCCCACTGATGGGTGGAGGAATAGCAACAGGGTATGGTTGTTAATAAGGGGGTAAGGGGTAATAAGAGGTTCCCCCATATTTCGACGGATATTGAGGTGTGTCGTACATTGGTGGTTGTTGGGGTTGTGGACTGTGGTGCGTGGTATTACCAATCAATCCATCTACCGAGTGAGACATCTCGGGTTTGTCTTGATCAAATAGCATAGGTTTTGGGAGATCAGGAAGTACTGTGTATAAGTATCTTGATTGTGAATAGATGAGGTCGTATTTTTTAGCCTTACTGATGGCTTCTTCTTCTGATTGAGGGAAGGTGGAAGCTACATATTTACCAAGGAGAGAGACAAGTGATATGAGAAACCAGTCAAGACACTGTTGTTTGGTGGTTTCGGCTTTGCACAAACTACATCATCTACACCACTCGTGAATGTGATCAGCAATATATGTGGCTGAGATTTGTTTGAATTAGAGAGTAGTTCAAGACCATTGTCATGGTGGATTGGTAATTGGAAGAAGGTCAACAATGCTTTGGCCAAGGACTCGAAAGTCGCATGGGACCCCGATTTTTCATCTACATACCATTTGGCTGATGGGCCAGTGAGTGTGCATTGAAATAATCGTAGTCGGATGGAATCATCCATAATGCTTTGGAAGAGCACCATAAGTGGAAAGTCATGACATGCTTGGTGGGGTCATCTCCTGCCTTTCCTTCAAACTTGGGGATGTCTTAAGGTAGTTTGGTAGGCATTGCAGGCCATGTGGGGTCATTCAATATAGGATCATTTGTGAGTTTACTTAGATCTGGTATGTTAAGAGAGGACAAATATGACATCTGTAGTGGGGGCGGAGGATTAGTTCCAGCCATGGTGTGAGTGTTCTGTGAACCTGACCCTTGAGGGGGGCTAGGTGGGTTGGTACTTCCCCCTTGAGAGGAAGTTGGCCCCCTGTTGATGGGCGAAACAGTCCATCCGTCAACTGGAAGAGTGGAACCGGTCCGAGGTTGTCTAAATAACCCAAGCCGTTTGGTATGAACCACCCTGACGAGTTTAACGGCTCCGTTGGCCGCTCTAAGGTCTCGTAAGGAAACCAAAGAGAAAGTGATCTGAGCTATATAATCTAGACTAAAGAAACTAGAAACTAATAAAAACTAACTAAAACAAACTAACTTACTAAATAAAAGAAATTAAACTAAAACTAAGGAAACTAAAAACTAATAAAACAAACTAAAACTAACTATACTAATCTAACTAAACTACTAACTACTTATATCTACAAAATACTAACTATGATTATAATAACTCAAATCAACTACTTAATTGTCAGCCAAGGTCATTCTTTATTCACAAATATACAATATGGACAAATTACAGATTTAATTAAAACCTACAAAACTCGTGAGTTCGCTGCCCTAAGACAGCCAAGGATTTATTTTTTGTCTTTTTGTATTTTATAAAATAGAAAGGAAACTTACTGCAATTAAATAATCTAATCTAAATCTAACTAAACTGCTAATTAATTAAAAGAAACTTCTAACTAATTAACCTGGAAATGCTCCAAGTTTGTCCTGTGCGAGATGACTTCTAAGCTGATTGGAGGAGGGAAACTCACACCAGTTAGGCCCTTAAGCTTCTCAGAAACGATCAGCTAAAATACTTCCTGAAGTATTATTGCAGAACAAACAAGACATAAAAGATTATCATAACAATTTTCTGATTATAAACTTCTACAAAAGGGGAAACCTATTATACAACAAGCTTATATATGACAATTCAAATTACGAAGAAGACAACGCTATCATTCACTAAAATGAATTGAGAATTGTTATTTCTTTTATCGATTTACGAAGAAACAGGATATAGATAAAGAAATAAGATTATATCATTTGCATGTGATTCAGATAGCTAACGCAATACCAAACCATAAACAAGCTGATATACAAAACATAGAACAGAGTGTTGATATATTGAAAAGCGGAAAGCTACAACAAAACACCAATTCTGCTCCAGCTTGAGTCAGAACTCTATATCCTTGTTCTCCCCAACTGAGGATTCTTTCTTCTTACAAAACCATAGGTTTAAATAAGTCTTTCACAAGGTAAAACACCCTTGTGAATAATAGTAAACAGTTTACATAATATGGGAATAATCCCAAAAATCTCTAAAACTAAATAACTAGAATGCAAGTAAAATCTGTAGATCATCCTCTAACTATCCATAGTATCCATTGAATCCAATCACAGTTCTCATTCGTAAAGTTTCAAATAATTTTGCAAATAAATTCACAACTGTAATTGCCTAATTACAATCGAAACAACATATCGATATCATTCACACGATGCATGGATTGTTTCCAATGTAATCGAACTAACTCCACAAATATCGATTCAACAGTCTCCACGTTAGATCACTCTATAGTCATCACACAGGGTTTTGACAGAGTCATCAAATGAGATCAAAAAGATTTGATACAATCAACCCATTCCTGTAACCGAATCAAACATTTGTTAATATTAGAATGCAACTAACATTGTAACAATCGATATCCATTCAAGACTTGATCATTAAAGAGAAGATATTCGAATCGGTCTCAACTTAGAAACTACAATTAACACAGTCAACCGATTAGCTAATCGCATCGCACAGGAGATAATCAAATCGAACAGAGATACCATTCGGGTTCCAAAAATAGAAAATATATCAATCAACAACATTCAAATTTAATTATAGTGAATCAAACCAAATTGATAAAACTTATGCATGATAGAGCAAGTCAAACATATAAACAGAGCTCATAAACACGCTGTATAAAAGAGGAGAAATTATACCATGACAGCTGCTAGAGTTATGTCAGTTTGGAATTAACAATTGCGGTCGTAGACTCAACATTTTTAAACAAGATTGATCTAGTGGTCCATTGATTTTTATCATTAGGCTGCCCCTTATCGTTCCGACCAGTGAGCTTAGCCACCTGGTTCTCCAAATCCTGAATCTTGGATTGCAGCTTTGGAATGTCCAAATAGTACCGTTCTAGCCACAGTCCACACTGGTCACAGGGTGTAGCAACCTTTTGAGCAGAAGGAGGGTTTGACGATTCACCACGGGTTTCAAAAGGTGACTTGATACCAGGATAGTCTGGGTTGTCCCGAAGACAAGGAGGCAAATTATCAACGAAATCGTAGGGAGGTTCATCATCACAGAAGCCCTCCTCGGCGAGAAAATGCTCAATGCTCGAATCAGAGTCGTCACCTACCGTGATGGGCTCTGTCTTGGCAGGAGGCTTGGACTTGTTTCTCTCCATGCGAGAGATCATCCTTGCATTCTTTTTGTTTCTAACAACAGTCTTTGCCCTGGCCTTTGTGGTTATGGGCTTAGCAGCTTTAGTCACGGCCATAGGTGAATTCGAAGGTGAGTCAAGTTTAGGTGCAGGTAGCAGAACACTGTAGGGTACAGGGGTAGACTTACTCTCGGATACCATAGGCTTATCGACTGGAGGAGGGTTTGATTCGTCAAACCATTCCAGTTGAGAAAATTGTGCCAGGAATCTCGTCGTAACCCCAATTCACTAACAACCAACATCTTAATCAACCCGACATGAAATAGGCTTGTGTCAGCCTGATTTCGTTTATACTTCTTAGCCATTTTAAAAAGACTTCGGTGAAAATAGTGCGGCATGCTGAGCTCAAAACCCAT
>JASDQU010683965.1:11310-30168 GCA_032191745.1 Picea mariana | reverse complement strand
ATGCTCGACGAGACCGAAAACAACTCAGGCGTGCGAACGTGGTGGGATTACCATCACCACATATTACATTAATGAGCCTGTTCCGAGCTGTTCAAAACTATAATCATAAAAACAAATGCATCGACCAGCGAGTGGGTGATTCACCACTTCTACGTGCCAATTATCCAGGTCAGAATCAACACATCATATGACATCAAAGCGCCAAGTGTTAAGTTTAAAACCAACACAGTACTAGCATTAATTACCGATTTAACATGCCAATTCCACCATTTGATCAATCACTTAATCACAGGGTTTAGCGCTAACTGATAGCTCGGGATTATAAAACAATCATCGTATGATCTGCTTTGATTGCAAACATAGTATGTTTAGTATCATTTTGCAAAGTCGAATATGATCAACTCATGCGCCTTGACACCATTGCTATCAAACCTTATAACCTGTCAATGTATTTGGTGTATATTGTATTCCAAAGTCTTAGAACCATACAATCAGAATTCTTTCATATAATAATTGAGTGCAAGTCCAAAGCAAGGATAAAAACAATATGACCAAATCCATTAGAATTTTCATAGATCAAAACAAATAACTTTCATGTCCAAAGGTTCAACAGTGAAACATACCTAAATGCGCAATCAAGGTAAGATCATGCCCAAGAACATAAGTCTGATACAACATTTAACAATCATGTGATAAACCAGTGATCAAGTATCAACCAAAAACGACGACAATCTAATCAACGAAAGAAGTGTTTTCACACTTGCAGTTGTGAAAACTGGGTTGAAATTGAATTGTAATGGTCGCAAAAATGAGACGAATGTCCATTAGCACTATGCGACAATGTCTTCGTCGTAATACAACGAGGGGTGTGGGTAGATTTTGAGAGTAATCGAAAAAAATGGGTTGGCTGCCAACACCCCCCACTTTCATGTAAAGGAGAGCGAGTGGACGAAGGAACTTGGGAAGTAGACCCAAGTAATGTGGAACCAAGCAAAGTTGATCCTAAGACAGTGGCACTCACTGGAGTGTGTGAAGGTGGTGCTGATGAGTTGGCAAGACTAGGAACTCCCCCTAGAATAGGAGGGAGGTTTAGCAAGTGTTTGGAATGATGGGGGTTCTATGGGTCCCCTATGATGTCCGACTATCTGAGTGGGTGTGTGCAAATTGTGGTGAGAGTAATAAATAAACAAGAGCCTTTGTTGCAAATTTTTAACTTTACACGATATATATCTAAATAGAAAATGTAATCCAAAGTGCATCATACATAAAGTGTTTTGAAAAAGAATCATATATGTGGATAAGTGGGTTTTGTCTGCGTGGGGAATCAAAGAAAACAAATGCTTGTGTCCTAAAAGATGTAACATCCTTCCTCTCAAATAGCACTAGACCTTCCAATAGTACTCAACAGTGAGGTCTAAAGTCACTGGAAGAGAAACTAGTGAAGGATGAAATAATCAGTTATAATGAGGGGTATAGGGGGCATATCTCGAAAGAGTTGGCGATATTTCCAAATATCCACACAAAATCTGATCAAGGTGCAATTGCAGCCCACAATTGCCACCTAGGTAGATGTCCTAAAATTTGGTCACTAGGTACCTCGGTCAAAGTGCGACATTTAGATTTTCGTCCTAAGAAATGGATCACGGGTTGGATCCCATCCAAGAGGTGGGTACCTCAAGGGGGGACACACAGAACAACCATACCTCGGCCTTCAACCCTTCACGGGTATCTCCCTGCCTTATGGTGTTAGGAACACTTGACTTGGAGGATTTGTAGTTCCCTATTTGACAACTTCTATTGTTTTGACAATGTGAGAACCAAATAATGGGCAGTTATTTGGATGCCTATCCCCGAAATCCTACCTAGACTAAAAAATTTCTAGGGTGAGGTGTTTCAGAGTCCCTTTGGAGGAAACTTACTTTGACCTCCACGTTTCGAGAGGAAAACTATGTGAGTGATAAGTGACTTTTGTGTGTGAATGAGTGAATGTGTGCCAATGTTTTAATGAATTAGGTGTCACCTTTCTACATGTGGACTTTGCTTGGTCGTTACAAGTGTTGATTACCTAATTAACTAAATGCCTTTGGTACAACCTTGCGTAATTCAAAAGTCCCTAGGAAACTAGCATGTGAACATGTGGGTCCTTTACTATTCCTTTAACTCCCTATTGTGATTTAATCTAAGAAAAGCTTTGAAAATATCCTAGATTGTCATCATCTGGGCATGTATGGGCCCATTACAATCTTAAGATGTGTATGAAAAATAAACTAAGAGGAGTCCCGAGGGGGGATATTGTCCTCTCCTAAAGGTTTTAGTCTTTTTAAGGGAGATTAAATTGTTCTACAATCTTTTTATGATTCTCAAGGTTGCTTGGAAGCGCGAGAGAAGAGCATACTAAGCAATTGTTATCCAACTTCTGGTCCCAATGCAAGTTTTATGTGATTACAAATGATTCCAACTTATACTTTTAGTCAAAGCAAGCCATCCATGTGGAAAAATGAAAACAAAAGACAAAATAATGATTTTAAACCCCCTAAGTGCCTATGTGTTTTGACTAATCCATTTATGTGAAGATGGAACTAAGTGTGGTGCAGATTACAATATGCATGAAACCACTTTTAAGAAGGCTAGGGACCTTCCCCAAATCACAAAAACCTTGCAATGTGTATTTTTCTGCACAGGTGCACGGGTCTCAGAGTAGACAGAGGCGCACTGAGCGCCTGTGCGTAGACCGAAATAGGCTTTTGGGCACGGGTGCACAAAACAACACTGTAATTTTGGCGCACATGCGCACGATGCATGACTGTGGGCCAATAAACTCGTGCACAACTGATGCACGGTCGTGACAAAATTTTTGGATGGAATTCTCTCAATTCAACTTTGAATTCGATGTTTTGCAGGTCAGATTGGGCCAGTTAAGGTACCTGCAGGTTAAATAAACCAAAATAAGAGCTATAAAAAACCAAATGGGGTAGGAAATTGATACCTTTCCCCAGTGGAGTCACCAATCTGTTGCGCCTCTTTTGTCACCTAAATGAGAAAAATAGAGGTAATTACAAGCTTAGTTGGGTTAGCTAAGCAAGACAGTTGTAAAGGAAAGGGTTAGAGAAAGAAATATAAAAGAACAAACTAAGAAATAAACTAAGAAATAAAAGAACAACTAAACTATTGATCATAAGGACATAAGAACAAAAAACCAATAAGACTCATGTCACCAATGGCAAGGATTATATTAATGAAAGAAAACACCAAGAAGAAAGAGGACTATGGGTCCCTTCTTCCTCCAAGGGAGGGCTCTTGAACCCCCACAACTAAGCTCTTCTTACAACTTTGAATGAAATGGTGAAAGAATCCCAAGCTAATCCACTCAAGAGGTGAGATGCATTGCCCAATGTAATGCTGCTAGTATACTCTTGATGAGAATAGAGGATTCCTTAAGAGAATAGCAGCAGCATAAATTTGCTAATGAATTCCTTGAAAATGAAGTGCACCCATGGCCTTGTTTTATAGCACCTCTTTGAGGTATTGTGCAACCAGCTTGTAGTGTGAAAAGAGGTTATTTAGGGCATTTTTAGGTCTTTGACCAGCCACCTACTTGGATTCAGTCGAGATTTGGGTGTCAAATCAACTTGGAAGCTGAACCAGAAGTGGATGGGAGGCCAACCAATCTCATAAATGTGTCATTCTTAGATGTGCGTTGCTTTTAGCGACCACGGTCACTCATTGTGTGCATGTGCGCTTTTAGTGTGTTTCTGGATCGCGCATGTGCCCGCGTGCCCTGTGTAGTCATAGTGCACCTTAATTTTATCACCGGTTGTATAGTTTTGGACCTTTTGGAAATGATTTTGTGGTAATTTCGGTCCATGGGTGACCTCATAACTATTTGACGATGTTGGATTTATGCAACCATTTGCGAACGAAATTTTAGTTATAACAAACGACTTGCATTTCCTCACTTCACTCCATATTTTCTACTCTTTTGCTCACTTCAACCTAGTGACAGTCACTGTGTCTCTCGCAAAGTTCGCTTTTCACCTTTTCTTCCTTGTTCTTCGCTTCCTTCCATAACCAAGGGCCAACAGGCCCCCAACACTCACTTGTGACTCATCCCAAGGCACTTCAGATCTGATCCGTCTTTTTTTCTTCGACTTTGGAATGCGTAGTGAAACCCTTGCTTTCTGCTTCTTACCTCCTCCCCATCCTTGTGCATACTATATTTTCTGTGGCTGGTACCCAGTTTCAACTGCACCTGGTACCTAGACCCTTTTCTTCATGCTTTTACTGAGAGTTCTGAGGCAGCTGGTTGTCATAGTACAACTGCATTTAGCTCCCATTCTCCAATCCTTCTTTTCATTCTCCATTCAATGTCTTCAGTTGTGAAACTCCTCCTTCTATAACATAGGCGATCTCATATGGTTTGAGCGAATGTGTTCTGGACTTCCCAGGGTGTTTTATAAACTTATTGTCATACATTAGTACTAAATCATCTTTATTGAATGCCTTCTTCTTGATGTGCCTGTCATGATAAACCTTATCTCATTCCTTTTGTACCTATTGGTGGAATCCTGCAATGAATCTGTCTTCTTCTAGTTCAACCAAATCTGTGAGCCTTTCCTAAACAACACCAGTGTCATCCATACCTGTAAAAGAAATAATTCTTAATCTTGGTACAAAGTATTCCATCGGGACAACATCTTCGAGACCATAAACCAACTTGAAAGGGGTCTGCATTGTTAAATTCTTGCAAGTGGTTCGATAGACCCATAGTACTGCAAGTACTCTTAAGTCCTAGTCATCCATATTCACACTGCAAATCTTCATTAATGTTGTCTCCAAGATCTTATTGAATGCTTCAATTGTTCCATTTTCTTGTGGATGGTAAGGTGTACTCTTCTGATGGTGGATTGCAAATTCTTCAGTCAGGGCTTCAACTGTCTTAGTAATGAAGTGTGTACCTTGATCACTCATAAGGATATTGGGGCATCCAAACCTGGTTATTATGTCATCAAATATAAAACACATAGTTGTAGTTGCACTACAGTCTTTAACTTCTCTGGCTTCAGCCTATATCGTTAAGTATTTTGTCGTAGTAATGATATACCTTTCTCTTGTGCACTTTCCTGGTGGGTTTATAGGTCCCACGAAGTCAATGGCCCACTTTTCAAATGCTTGTAGGCTCATCTGCAGTGCTAATGGAATTTCATCTCTCCTGGACGGTTTCCCAATTCTCTGGCATACATTGCAGGCTCTGGCATAATCTTTAGCATCTTTGTGTAAGGTGGGCCACCAAATTCCATCTCTCTTAACCTTCTGCACAGTTTCTCTCCCTGTGTAATGTCCTCCTGTGATGCCTTCATGAGCTTCTGGTAGGATCAATGGTCTCTCTGTCTCCATAATGCATCTCCTTAGTATCTCATCAGGTCCCATCTTGTATAGCTGACCAGCTATAAGTGAAAAGTTTGCAGCGCTCACCACTAGTTGTTTCTTCTAGGGAATTGTGCACTCACTAGGTGCCATTCCTATTGACAAGAACTGGACTATGTCTATGAAGTGGTCATCAATCTTTCTAATGGATAGCAGTTGTGCATCCAACAGTGTATCCTCTAAACTGGTGGGTTCTTCGCCATGTTCCAGCCTCAACAAGTGGTCAGGACCTTTGTTCATTCTTCCTGGCTTAACTATGATCTCAAAATCATATTCTTGAAACAACAGAATCCNCTCTCTGTAGTGGTGTAATTAATTTCAGCTGTAGATAGATTCCTGCTAACAAAAGCTAACGGATGGTCGATATCCCATTCTCCAAGTTGTGCCAATAATAATCCTAATGCAATATAAGACGCATTGACATGCACATGAAATTATTTTCTCCAATTTGGAAAAAACAGAATGGACACAGTGACCATCTTCTGTTTCAGCGTGTTGAAGCTCTGCTGGCATTCGTCTGTCCAACCAAACTGACAGTCTTTCTTCAATAGCTTCTCCATCGGTGTTGTAATTTGGGCATAGCCTTTAGTGAATTTCCTATAATAGCCGTTATGTCCTGGTGCAATGCACAGTTGTTTGACTGAAGTAGGAGGTGGAAAGTCAACTATAATTGCAATTTTAGATGGATCAACCAGCAATCCCTGCTTGCATACAATATGGCCTAATATCACTCCAAATGGTGAGAGAAGATGCACTTCTTCAGATTTAAAGCAATTTGACACTGCCTTCATTTATCCAAGTCATCAAAATATGCTTCTAAAAATTTATGCAAAAACTCTTTGAATGCTTCGAACACCACCCTGCAAAATATGGTTGGGGAATTCTTTAGTCCAAATGGCATCACTATATATTGGTAGGATCCCCACTCTGTGGAAAACGTGGTCTTGTGGTAGTCCTCCTTGGCAATATGGATCTGATGGTATCCTGAAAATCCATTTGTAAAAGAATATAGCTCCTGCCCTCCTACATTTTCTAATACTTCATCAGTGAATGGTGTAGGGAAAGGGTCATGTAGACAAGAATCATTCAACTTCCTGAGGTCCACACATATCCTGATTTCTCCTATCTTCTTGTCTTGTACCACCATAGGGCTAATCCACTCTGAGTCTTTGACATGTTCAATAATCTCTGCTTCCATCATTCTGTCAAGTTGGATCTTCACTTTTTCCTTATATTTTGGGTTCAATCTGTAGGGTCTTTACTTGACTGGCTTCGCATCTGGTCTCAAAGGTATTCTCATCTCTCCCATAGTTCCTTTGATTCCCTTCATATCAATGATCTTGGTTGGAAACAAGTCCTGATATTCATGCAACAACTCTGTAATCTTACCAATGGTAGCAACATCCCAATAATCTCCGACATTGGCAAAATTCAGTGTCTCCCCTATTCCAATATTGATTTTTTTAATCTTGATTGGCTAACCAATAAATGGTAGCTCAACTCCTAGTCCTTCCACATTTCTTTGTCCTTCTGTTTCAGTGATATTTACCTTCCTGGGATCATCGTCGTCATCGACATTGGTGTTGTAACAACTCTGCAATTTTTGGAGAGGCGTAGTCCATTCGTCCTCTTCTTGTTCCATAGGGAGGCTAGATGCCTCCTTGAATACCTTCTTTCTCACAATCTGGTATTCTTGGTCTATTGAAGGATATTCACTTTCAAATAAAAAGGTGGTTACAAAGTTTTGAATCATACCTTCCCAATCTGTAGTGACAAGGTGCAACTCCGCTTGAAGGTACCAGTTGATAGGGGTCGGGTCCAGTGTGTTAATGAATCTGTGCACCCATTTTTCTCAAGGAATGTCAGTCCAGGCCTCTTCGCAGCTTCTCACATGGTCCTTTGGGAAACTTCAACTGATATATCTTACTTCGGAAATTACTGCTTGTGCTAAGAATCGCGTTGTTATCAAGGTTCGACATTGGGTTCAGTCTGTGATATTGCTTTTATGTGTCCCCCACCATCTTCCTGGTGTGGATTTCAGGGCCTCATCCATTGCCAAAAATATTTGTTGTATTGGTACACTTGTTTCAAAATCTAATAGGAACGCTTCTAAAGGGTTTAGTCCATCAAATGTGGGTAAGTTACTCATTGTTGTGCTGATCTAGTGAACTTCTTTAATTAATCTAGCACATATTCTGGTAGATACTTCATACATATGGTTCTACCAGTTCTTCAGTGCTTCTTCTGAATTTGATGAGCACGTGTTGTCACTTCGCCAGCTCAGATTTCCATCAGCTGTAGGGTTGATGTAATCTTATTTTCTGGCTATTAGTTTGTAGATGTTTTCCAATTTGTATGCGTGGTCTTCTTCTCTGATGGGCTCTATGTATCACGGAACTTCATCTAGATCTAAGGGTGCAATGACCCGAAGGCCATCTCTTTAAAAGGTCATATGTCTTTTCTTCAGATCAACTACAGTGGAATTGTTAAAGGCCCGATCGATTCCTAACACATAGGGTAAGGGAAACTGTCATCAACAATTTCAATTACCTCAAAATTTGCAAAGGTTATGACTCCATCGATGTCCACAGGGACATGCTCTAATCATCCAAATGGGCTAACATCTTGATGATTAGCCATCCTAAGTTTGATAGGGGAATAGATCAACCTCGGTTTTCCCATTACTACCTAAGTTTTCTTTGTCATGACATTGACCTCCGACCCGAAGTTGAGGACCACATAGTCTATAACATATTCTCCTATCTAAGAATTCAAGTGTAATTATTTATTTGTCCTTCTCTTCTTAACAATTTGGTGTACTGCCCTATTCAGTAAGGGGTCTACCTTTCCTAGTTCATACTGTCTTATTAAGTTATGTAGCTCTTGTACAACATTTTCATCCTGAATCAATTTAATACAAGTGTATAAAAATTCAATGAGCTTAATAACCTCTTTTCCTCCTTTTGGTGAAGTCGACTGATCAAATTCCTAAGGCATCCCATATTCTCTAATTTATGGTCGTGTCTTTGAGGAAGAGCCTTGACCTGCTTTGAAATCTTTCCTTACTTCCTTGAATATTTGTCTTTCTTTATTCGCATCAAATTGTTGGGTCTTCTCTGCAGCTCTCCTGATACCTGAGTCTTCTTCAACCTTTCATTAGGTTAATCTATCCTCTCCTATAGCAGTGCCTCCTCCAGTGATAACAATGTCTCTAGGGTATACTCCGTGAGGTTCATCATAGATCAATTGCACTTTTGGGTTCTATTGGGATCCTTGTCTTTCCTGAAGCTTGGCTAGCAGCATAGGGCAGTCCTCAATGACATGCTCGAAGAACTGCTAGTGGTACAAGGGTTTTGACAGTCCCTTGCTAGATGTCCTAGCTGCATGCAGTTGTAACAAATTATTTTTCCTCGGTCTCGGCCCATTCCTCCTCCTCCTCCTCCTCTGTATCCACCGTGAGGATTGAAATTTCCTCTTCCTGGGGAGTTATACTGTGCATTTTTTCCTACTTGATGTACTTTTCATTGGATCTTATATATATCTCTCGATATTTTGTGTATGAGATCATAATATCTACAATCTCTATCATCATGCCCTACTGATTTACAGAATGTGTAGTACAAGTTTGTGGGTGTCTGAACATACTTCTACATATAATAGAACTCACCAGGGTGATGTTGATTTCTGCATACTTTGCACAAAGTAAGGTGACTTGCTTCAAGGGGCTTGGAGCTCCAAAAGCCAAGTATTCATTGAATAAAGGGCCATGTTCCTTGTCATGCCCTTCTAATCTGCATCTTACACACTATATATCTTCTCTTTTGTCTTTCCCCTTGTCCTTTTTCATATCCTCGACCTGTAGAGACAAACTAGTCAGTTGGCTCAAGATCGGGCTCATACCTGAGTTGGATTCTCCCATAGGGGATGATTCAAGCTTCATGGCGATCTCCAATTCTTCTGCCTGTGAAGCAATCTTCTGCTACATCAAAGGAAATATGATGTGTGGTAAAAGGGCAATGATGAACCATTCTTTATTCTGTTCATCTGGGATCTTAAAAGTCAATCTTCTTGTTAGGGTCTTGAATCTCTGATCGAACTCCCAAACAGGTTCGGCTACCTTCTGCTTGATCTCTTTCATCTCTATAATACATTGTGAATCTGAATTAGGTTTCTTAAACTCTGTAGTCAGCGCGTTCTTGATATCATTCAGTGTATTAGGTTGTGCAAGTCCTTGGACAAGCTTCATATACCATCTCAACGCGTGATCCCTTAGTGTAGTGATAAACTAGTTTCTTTTAACAGCTTCATTAGTAACATTCTTAATGTTCCATACGGCCTCACACAGGAACTAGTGTTGATCAGGGTCTTCGGATCCATCTCCTCTAAAGATAGGGAGCCTCATCTCATCTTCCATGGAGCTACCTAGGTTTCCTATCTGAGTAGATGTTGAACTACTAGTAATAATGCTCTAAGGACTCTGGTGCTTCTGACTATTCTGATTACTTAGCACTATTGATACAACAGGAGGGTTAATAGTACTTAATTCAATGTTCTGTGCAGTTCCTGATGTTTCTAGCTCGTCTCGACGAAGTTCTTTAGTGTCTTCTTCCTCTGCCCTAGTGGGTTCTGAGTGCTCTTCATTTGTCAGACCTGCCTCTTCTCCATTGTAGAAACCCTCTTCCCCATAGTTTTGCTTAAAAAGGATCTCAATATGAACCCCTCAGAATAATCTCCCACTGTGCATATGTCCAACTTCTGTGTCGTTGTTGTTGTCTGAATTCTTGAACATTAGCCTTTCCAAATCCACCTGATCTACTATATCTTCAAGACGTTCTTTTCATGCAACAACATCTTGATTCGCAGCTTCAGAAAGTGCAAAAATTTTCTTCTGGGTCCTTTGAAAAAGTAGCTCTCAGCTTGCCTATATGATTCTACTCTATCAATAACAAATTTATTGATATACCCTCCAATTGTACTATCAAACTAGTGATCTACTGCTCTGGATACAGCGTTGTCGACTCTTTTGATATTCTAAATCAGCACCGACGTTCAAACCATAGGAGGCATAGATCTAATCTCAAACTGCATATCAACTAACCTAGCAAACCACTCAAACAACTCCTAGTGGATTCCTCCAAATAAGATCTCATGAATGTCAGTGAATATGTATCTTTGTATCCAATCTTCATTACTTAGCTTAGGGTTCTTGTTCTAGGCTTCAACGAAGTCCCTTTCTTGATCTTCTATCCACTTTTGAATCTCTGTCCTCGATGGGAACCACCTTGACATTCCCTCAAGAAGATTCTTGTCCCAGCAACAGAACCATTTGTTGGCATAGGGGTAGACCCAGGGTTCAGCTCCAAGAGCGCACCAACAAGCCCTAACTACTAGCCCTTTAAGTAGCACCTACAAAGCATATGTAGTCTCACCCGATACAGCTATGAGGGGGTTGCAGGACATATATGTCTATAACTAGGGGAATATCAAGTGGATTTAGTACAATAAAAACACAACATGCATCTATCACTTATCAAGCTAGATCTATCCTTCCTAGTTATAGATTTGATATAACATAGTAATCCAGATAACAATATAACATTGACAGAGATCAAAGAAACAATCACACACACAACACAAGATATACGTGGTTCACCCTCTCTCTAGGGATACGTCCACAGAACTGTTCTTATGATTTATTAAGGGAAATAATACAGTTGTTCCTAATCACCCATCTGCAGGACTTGACCTTTGCACACAGCTAAAGATCTTACAATATCAGAAGGCTCTCTCTCTCAACACTTCTCTCTCACAATACAATGATCTCTCACTACAAAAAAAGGGCTAGATCAACAAAAATATCATACCAACCAGACCTAGGTCCTCTTGACCTATATTTATACATTACAATACCTCACCGACAACCTTAGGATGAAACCTAGATGCCAAAACCCTAGATACCACAACCCTATGTGTCTAAAACCCTAGGTCAACTTGCCCAGCTTTTTCCGGGCTTCACCAACCTGTCTTTCCTTCCTTCTCACGCGATGCTCCAAATAATCCAACGATGGATTTTTTTGCTTGATGAGTTTTCCACGATCCATATTCCTTTTTGATATGTCATCCTTGATCTCATCATCCAACATCTTGCATTTCCTCACTTCGCTCCATCTTTTCTGCCCTTTTGCTCACTTTGACCCAGTGATAGTCACTGTGTCTCCCGCGAAGTTTGCTTTTCACCTTTTCTTCCTTGTTCTTCGCTTCCTTCCATAACCAAGGGCCAAAAACACACTTAAATTCACCACCACTTCTGGTTTATATAGTATTTCAATATGTATAGGATTGAACCATTGTGTCTTTTTGACATAAACCATTGCAACTCTTCATTGTAAGTTTCTCAATTTAATTAGAACACTAATATTGATTTGAATCTTGTCCTCATGAGTTGATCACATATATGGATCGACTCATTATACCATTCCCATGATTCTTCTATGTTCCCAGGTTTACCAACAGATCATATTCAATCTTTTATCTGCTCTTTGTATTGTTATGGTGTTAATCTCTATATAATTACTCTACAGACCTTAATCTATTTACATAAATGAATTCTGTATGAGATGCTTCCTTCAACCAAATGTTCAAATGACCATGGGCTCAAATCCATAGGCTTATCCATTTAAGCATTGTTCCTAGCGCTTCTTATTTCATACTTATTCCTCTATCATGAGACCAAAACCCATGACCAAATGAAATTCCTAGCAGGTGTTAATCCGATGATTTCAACATTATCCTCGAGAATAAAACAAATTGACGATTAGGACTTAATAAAGAGTTGATATTAACGATTCTCATTGACTATGGGACTTCAGCTATTCATGGCTCCAAGACTTTGGAGAAGAGAAATCCCTTCGGAGGTTTACCTATCGAATAAGTCATATAAGCGGTGGCCGCTTGCTGTCGGTTAACACCTCCGCTTACACTATCCTTTCACTATGATTGATCAATGGTCAAGAATGCTCCCAAATTAAATCAATGATTAATGTTACTTCGTGATTCATGCTTACTCTATCATTCCACTGTACTTGATCAGACGATCAAGAAATATTTCGTAGGATCTTAGATCAACTACCAAATGTTAATTCGTAACTTTGGCCTTCGGTGCTTAGGATATTTTAGCTGTTAGGAGAAGTTGGACATCCATGGAGGATGTAGTCTCGGAGAGATGTGGATTGCTGACATCACTATTGTCATGGCACTGGTTGAGTGGCTACCACATGTCACCTTGATTCATGACTTTCGTATACCTAAAAAGCCAACTAGACCCTGACACTTGTCACCATCTGATTGGGCCACATGTCTCCCTCTAGGATCATGGATTTACACTTTGTGGGTTTTTTACTTCATGACTTCGGGAATTTTTTCACTTTTATACCATCCTTCTATCATTGTGGAAGTGTTGAATAGATCTATCACCATATATGTTTTCTTTTCTTGATCGGCGACTTCTATTTATTCCAGAACAATGGGATTCAGGAGTTCTCAGTTTATCTGAGCTACTTATTATCAGAGTAGGTCAAATTCATATTTGACCACCTTCTTCCTTAGCATGATCTAACGGTTTCAATATTTCCACTCCAGACAAACGATTGATGGGATTTCATGTTCTTCCTCTGATCCGACGGTTGATGGGAGTTCGAGACTTCGGGGCTTCGACCTTCAGGTAAACTTACATGTTTTAGACTCCTTTTCATCAGAGTGGTCAATGCCAGATTTGACCACCTTATTTCCTTTAGTGTGATCTAACAGTTCAACATTTATTCCATATCAATGGTTGACGATATTTCTCTGCTCTTCCTTTGATTCGACGATCGATAGGATTTTGCAACTTCGAGGGTTCGGCCTTCGGTTAAACTTACATGTTTCAAAATCCTTTTCATTGAAGTGATCAGTGTTGGAGTTGACCACCATTGGACCCACCTATCCTCATCCAATGGTCACCATGCATTTTGCATATCTGATGGACCTCATTCACTTTG
The DNA here is from genome assembly GCA_032191745.1 of Picea mariana. NCBI lineage: Eukaryota > Viridiplantae > Streptophyta > Pinopsida > Pinales > Pinaceae > Picea > Picea mariana. Next base: position 16,708 of record JASDQU010683965.1, on the reverse strand, counting down.
GGACTTCAGGGCTCCGGCCTTCGGGTGAACTTAAATGTTCCAAGCTCCTTTTATCCGAAGTGGTCAGCGTCGAAGTTGACCACTATTAGACTCGCCTATCCTCATCCAATGGTCACCATTCATTTCCCATATCTGATGGACCTTATTTACTTCAGGACTTCAGGGGCTTCAAGACTTTGTGTCTTATGGGGTCCTCTTATCCTATCCTTCCACTTGGTTCTATCTGACAATCATGATAGATCCCGAACTAATATAACGATTGAGGTCTCACTTGAATTTCCTCCATGAAATATTACAGCTCTTATTTTATCTCTCTCGATCTATGATTCTAGCTTGATCCAAATATCCATAATTCTACTACTCTAGATATGACGGTTGAGATTTATAATCATTCCCAGTCTCTGACTTCACCTGAATCTAACGATTCTGGATTTTCCCGAACTAAGAATGAACAACTCTTGTAACTCGATCCTTTACAAAAGGATTTATTCACTCATAGAACTCTGTCTCCTATGTTACCTCAAATGCACCATCTCTTCTGATCTTCTATTAACGTTTGTGCATTCTTTTATGCACTGATGTTTAGTCTCTAACCCTCCTGATCTCTTAATTCCTTATGATTTGTTACTCTGTATGTACGTGGATTCTATGCATGCTACCTCTCTCTAGCTTTACAAACATAGGATCATTGTTTATCAACAGTGATCACGAATTGCTTCTACCCCAAGATAATCTTTTTTTTTCTCTATTTACTATACATGTTTGACTCATGTTGCCATCAATGACAACACACAATCAATAATGCCAATAGAAGGAATTATGTATAGAAATTGATTGAAGATTTGAACTACTTCAAGTGAAGATATTTGTTGTTTCTATGCACTATAAGAATTCTTTGTTTGTTGTAGAGTAATTCTTATACAATCTCTAATGTTTTGCAGTTATTGAAATTTCTTTGAATATTTCAATGCCTTGAGTTTTGTGGGTTATTACAGTTTATTTTTTTGTGATCTAGAATAATATGATTATACACATATTTATGTTATTGCTTCCAATATTTCTCTCTTTATACAACTAATTGTATTAAAGTTGTGTAAAGTTATATTTTCATTATAACTCACTGGTTACTCTAACATGCTCCTAGTTAGGATAGGTTAGCATATATTAGTGAGAGATTAGTTGTCTTTACATACAGGGTCTTCATATACATATTTTCATTACAACCACCAATTTCATCAGTACACCGTACCATAACCAGTGTTGTAACACCCCCGGCCTCACATCGGTCGAGCATGCCACTCCTCAGACACTTTACTTAGCTTTGAAACCATCTCTGTAACATTCCCAACCTTTTTAAAGGGCCAGGCTACACGAGGGAATGCTTTCATTCTCTCGCTGCAGAACATACTGTAACATACCTAGTATTCAACTGAGCTATGTCACATAAGTTTTCTCTTCAAAATGCATGCAATTATAACATATACATACAACACTCTTGCGGAAGCTTTACTTATAAATGTACACAAACAATCACATTCTGTAAATATACGTTTTCATACTGAAATAACAGTAAATACAGACATGCAGCATATACAGGGAAATAACCATAAACATATAAACAATTATAATCACACATATGATAAACTGTAACATAAGCACGCAAATTGTTGGGTATGTGTTATATTTTTTGCACGAGAAAAAAATTTTTTGCCTCGGGAAATGTTTCATGTATTTAGGTGGTTTTTTATGCACATGGTTTTTGCCGATGGTTTTCTATTTCCGGTTAAGGAATTAGGGTTTTGGACTAATCTAGGTCATTGGTTTAGGGTTTTGGATGCCTCTAGCTCCTATATGTATATTGTATTGTAAACAATGTAACACAATGAATGAATATAATATATGCTGGTTTTCTCTATTTGGGTTTCCAGGGGAAAAATCTCTGTGTAATGTTTGTATTTTCCATTGTATATTTTCTGTTCTTTTCTGAATATCTGTTTACAGTAGACAATGTACAAGGTTAGAATTTACATTTTGTATGAGAGATTTATTGGCTTTAGGGGAATGCCTTTGTGGTCAAGGTTTTGGCTCAGGACTGTGATAAGCCTTGTTACAGTGGGAGATCTGCGGTATTGTTTTTCAGGTGAAAAGAAATGGCAAGCAATTTGAAGATTGAGATCGAGAAGTTTAATGGGAAAATCTTTGAGCTATGAAAGCTCAATATGGAAGATATTTTGGTGGACAGAGATTAGTGGATCATGGTAGATCCAGGTATTGTACCTTCAGGAACTTCTGCAGATGACTGGAAAAATATGGATCGGAAGGCAAAGAGCACAATCCAACTATGTATCTCTGATTCAGTACCACTGACTGTGTCAGAGGAAGCTACAACCAAGGATTTATGGGAAAATTTGGGGAATTTGTATCAGTCTAAGTCCCTGGTAAATAAATTATTCCTGATAAAGAAGTTGTATAACTTGAGGATGATAAATGGAGACTCGGTGGTAGAGCATTGGAATGCCTTCAATATTGTGGTAAGTCAATTAGTATCTGTTGAGATCAAAATTTCAAATGAAGATAAATGTATGAGTTTGTTGTGTTATTTACCAAACTCGTGGGATAGTCTGGTTGTGGCCATAGGTATTAATACAACTACTTTGAATTTTGAAGAAGTGGTCTCATCCTTGTTGTTGGAGGAGATGAGATGAAAGAATATGGAAGGACATAGCACAGATGCATTATTTGCAAGAGGATGTTCCCAGGAAAGAAATAGATCTAATTTCTCAAGTGGGATATCTAAGTCTAAGGGTAGATCTAAATCTCCTGGAAATTTTGTAAGGGTATGTTGGAGGTGTGGAAAAGAAGGGCACTACAAGAAGCAGTGTAGATCCAAAGTTGAGAAAAATAAGGGATCTGAAGAATCTTCTTCTACAGAAGAAAATACCTCCAAGGAAGATGGATGGGATGTGTACTTGGCCTCTTCAAGAACACATGCAGATCATGAGGCATGGTTGATTGACTCTGGCGCATCCTTTCATATGACTCCCCACTGGGAGTGGTTCTCCGAATATGAAAAGTATGATGGTGGTAATGTTTTCTTAGGTAATGATTCGACAACCAGAATCATAGGAAGAGGAAGGGTCAAGTTGAGACTCATAGATGGAAGGATTAGAACACTACCTAATGTTCTACACATCCCAGGTATGGCCAAAAATTTGATTTTTGTAAGCAAAATGGAAGATGTAGGGGTAAAAACAATTTTTGAAAAGGGAACTTGCAGGATGGTTCAAGGAGCAATGGTGTTGATGAAGGGAGTTCAATTTGGAACTTTGTATTATCTACTAGAAAACACTATTAGTGATGGGTGTAATAGCTCCATTGTTCCTGATTTTGGAGTTGAAGAAGAAAGAAACCCTACAGTCTCTGGAGAAAAGGTTATGTTGTGGCATCAAAGACTGGGGCATATCAGAGAGAAGGGTCTTCAACTACTACATGGTAAAGGTATGGTTGAAGGTATGTCTAACTTCTCTCTGTATTTTGATTTCTGTGAACATTGTCTATATGGGAAGCATAATCGAGTAGGATTCCCCTCTGGTGAAACGAGGGAAGAAGGAATTTTACAACTAGTTCACAGTGATGTTTTTGGACCTGTGTCGGTCCCATCATTAAGAAAATCTGTGTACTATGTCTCATTTATAGATGACTTCTCGAGGAAAACTTGGATATATTTCCTCAGGAAGAAATATGAAGTCTTTGATAGGTTTAAATAGTTTAAGGCTCTTGTTTAGAATAAAATATAAAAAAGAATTAAGGTGCTTAGAACAGATAATGGCTGAGAGTTCTGCGAGAAGGAATTTGAAGAATTATGTAAGAAGTGCGTGTTGGTTGTGGAGCCTGATTATCTTCTTGATTTAGAGGTCTTTTACTTTCAGCCATGTTTATACCCCATGAAGTATTTACACCCCATAAGTATGTACACTCTTCCTCGCGGGGGAGTGCAGAGGGGGGGTACCTCCTCTGCGGGGTTCGGGGGGGCTATCCCTCTGGATGGGGGGTCTGGGGGAAAGCGGGTCCCCAGCAGGGGCTCGGGGGCGAAGCCCCCAAGGAAAAATTTCCTTGTAAATGTATATTGTAATTTCATTTTAAATATGGACTGTTCATTATAAGGTCGCAGATCTAACGATAGAGATTATGTTAGGGTTTTTTCCCCTAGAAGGCAACCCTCTTTTATGAGGGAAATGTATTGTGGCTATGGTTGTTGGTGAGGATTGTATTCTGAGAGAGGATACTGTGAGAGAAATAAGAGGAAGTTACAATGAGTTTTGTTGTAGGTTGTATCCCTTCATTTGTTAGATAATAATAAAGGAAGGACCTGGAAATTTCTCTAGTAGACACATCCCACACTAGGTGAACCACGTAAATCTGTGTCTCTATTGTATTGTGTATCTTCTATGTTTTGTTTCCACATTTGTTTTATTTTATTGCTCTGCAGTCCTATTTTTCTAATAGTGCAGTATAGCAAGGCAGAAGACTACTCCATATACACCTCAACAGAATGGATTTGTAGAAAGGATGAACATGACACTAATGGAATAAGCAAGGTGCATGCTCAGTGGTGTCAGGTTAGGGAAAGAATTATGGGTAGAGGTAGTGGGTACTGCATGTTATCTGTTCAACAGATCACCCACATCAAAGTTTGGTGACAAGACTCCACAAGAGGTATGGACTGGTAAGGAACCTTCTCTCACACATCTTAAGGTATTTGGTTGCGATGCATATGTTCATGTTCCAAATGAAAACATGAGTAAGATGGATAAGAAGGCTGAAAAATGTATCTTTATTGGATATAAAGATGGTCTCAAAGGTTATAAGCTTTGGAACCCAGAAACTAAGAAGGTAGTGTATAGCCAAGATGTGGTATTTAGAGAAATGAAGGATGTTGCTAAACAGGAAGTCCTACCAAGTAAGGAAGAACCAAAGAAGATAGAGTTTTATTTAAAGGATGATGAAGCAGACTCTATAGAAGAACATGAATTAGAAGAGGAAGATCCTCATACTCTAGTATTGAGTAGATCCGATCGAGAAAGAAGTCTACTGAAAAGGTATGGTCCATCTGATTTTTGTTCAAATTTGGCTTTGTCTATTACTGACGATGATCCTAGAACTATCAGGGAGGAAGTGGATTTAGAGAATGGAAATCTCTGGAAAAGGGCCATGGAAGAAGAAATGGAATATTTGGATAAGAATGAGGCTTGGGATCTAGTGGAGTTGCCAACTGGAAGAAATCCCATTGGCAGCAAATGGGTATTTAAAAAGAAACTGAATGCAGAAGGAAAAGTGGAGAAATACAAAGCTCAGTTAGTAGCAAAGGGTTATTCCCAGGTTGAGGGAATTGATTTTG